>JANHZT010005159.1:378788-398485 GCA_032468215.1 Stegonotus admiraltiensis
TCAAATGGAAATGGATTTATTTGGGGTTTTTAATTTCGAGTTTAAGTTATTTATGTATCTTTTAAACTGATTGTAACATTGTATCCTTCTTTCATTTTGATTGTACACCGCCCTGAGTCCTTTTGGAGAATGGAAATCAAATAAATAAATAAACAAACAAACAAACAAATTCAGCTGCTGTTCTGTAAAGCAGTTTTTGAATCGTGATTGTTCACATTAATGTTGATCATTAAGTGTTAATTCGAAAATTACAATTACTGTTAAGAAACACTTAGCCTGCTTTTGGAATAAAATATTTACTTCTGATTAATCTGTATTTACTTGCACTTAAAATGCCCTCCTCTTATACCAGTGAAATTTCAGTAATTGCTAAATTTGGTTCTATTGATTTTAGTAACTCCTTTCTTATACAAAACAATGAGGGCAAGAGAAAAATAATATGGGAGAATTAAGTCGTATGCACATGTGAGCTTTTTGATTAGTACTTATGTGCAGAAAAAGGAAATCCTATAGAACAGTTGAACATGGAGTTTACTTTCCCTATTATCTTCTGCCAAGGTTACCTGAAACAGTCCTATATGGGTTATATTGCCTCAGCACCTACATGTCCCATTATTTCACAAGAGAGCAGAAAACCCTACATGTCTCATTATTTAGAATTTGGTGTCAATTATGTTAAAGAGATGTACTTAAGTTACTTTAGGGTGCTGACATTAAACTATTTAACCATTCCATTTTAATGGTAATGACAAAATAAAGCCATATTTAGTACTAGGATTTTGTCTAAAAAAAATGAGGCCAGCCTTGAGAGAAGTACTACTTAAAGTTTAGCTTACTCTACTCCTACTCTCCATTGGGAACAATTCACATACAAAAGTGCTAGAAAGTATTGAAATTAGATGTAAATGCTGACTTTTCAAACAGAATTGTTTTGTTTAGAGCTACCAGAGTGGAAAAGAGCATTTAAATTTAAATTATGATTATTGACCCATTCAGCAGGATTTGTGTTGAATAAACTATTTTTGTTTTTCCAATCCAGCACTTTGACAGTGTGGCAGAAATAATAGAGAATCATCAGCGGACTTCTCTCGTTCTCATTGACAGTCAAAACAATACAAAAGACTCCACCAGGCTAAAATATATTGCTAGAGTTTTGTAACTGCACCAAGGAGCATCATGGAGTATCTTCTAGCCCTTATTTTCCAAGGATTTGAGCATCTGAACAAACATGCACAACTATTGTTAGAAGAATTTTCTTCACATTTTCCAGCAAGCACCAGGCTGTTACAAAGATAGTGGATTCGTTTGTGAAGTGCTGCTCCAGTCAGAAAGTGCCCAAAGCCTTTTTATATATAAAAGACATTACAAACTCTGAAGGCAAAAAAAATCTCAGTGGCAGACAAGCTATATTTAAAATTATACCTGCTAGCATTTACTTGTCCTGCTAAACTTTGTATTTTTCAAAGCTAGGGTGTCTGTATTCCATGTAACCAGCTAAAAGCAGGATTTTTATTCCTCTGAGAGCCATCTAAAATAATCAGAATGTTTATTTAGTGTAATGGACTGGTATGTGTTTTACCTGTATTTGTTGAAGCTATTGTCCAATTTTGATTTAAGTGTACATATATGGAAATAATTATGTATAATTTATCAAGATGCAGTCATAATCTGTAAGAATTTATCATTCTTGCACAGTAAATACTTAACTATTTCTCAGCTGTTGCATGCTTCTGCAAAATGTTTCAGAACTGTTAAATACTCCGGCCACATGAACGTATCAAACAAGTATTCAATGTTTCTTGGGGGGGGGGGATTATTTTTTTCCACTAGAAGACTCATCATGCACATTTGTGATTTGCATCCAGCAAGATGTTATTTTTGAAGCTTTTCAAAACAAGAAATGGGAACCTGAATTTTATGACTTCTGGGAAATTTAAACTGGACAGTTAAGCTATAAAACTTAGGTGCACGTATCAGCTTGGCTTCCCATTAATTTTAATAAGGGTACTTGCTGCATTCCAAATTCTACCATTTGTTTAGAACTGCAACAGATTAACTGGTTTAGTATCTCAGTCAATTTTTATGACTGCAATTGGGATCAGAAATTTCAGTCAATAATTGAATGTGATCGTTAAGCGAGTTATTACATGACTAGACCTGATCTTATGACCCTAGCCTTTAAGTACATCAGTCATTAAGAAAACCTGGCTAGCCCAATTTACTTAGCTTGTCTGGAAGCCACCTGGGAAGGTTGCAATCACAATCATGTGATCACAGGATGATGTAACTAATGCAAATCAATGGCCAAGTGCCCAAATTACAATCACATGACCATGGGAGATGGTGCAAAGTTTATAACTTCAAGGATGCTCATAAATAACTTTTTCCAAGGCCATCATAACTTCAAACTGTAGTTAAACAATAGTAAGTTGAGGACTACTTGCATTGAATACTTATTTAATAACAGTACTAGTACTGGGCATACTACGTGTAAACATTAAGATAAAATTTTACATTTTTGTTCCAAAATAAGCAATGTAGAGTTTTACTGTTCACTTGTGGGAAATTTACATCCAGTTTCACTAAGTTTTCATTATGTTTTACAATTTTTTTTCTTTCCAAATAATACATTACAAAATGTTGCATTGGCATTCTGATTTAACTAGAACACAGTAAAATGATAAATAAACCCAATTTCTTTTTAAAGATGGCAACGACAGGTGTCCCTCCAATTAGTTTGATATGCTTCAATAATTTAGTAGTAAATTTAGTGGTAAAAGGAAACCAAGCAGCCATAGAACATAGTGACTGGACACTGGACTGGACACCAGCCAGAAGACAGAACAACTCAAAGTAGCGCAAGATTAGAAGAGGTGGAGAGACCTGGCCCATAGAATTGCCAAGAGCTGGACATGATTGAAAGGATATCATTTCAACAATATCACCCACTTAACTATGTCTGATTTTTGTCACAGGTTTGCAGCTAACATCCAAATATATTTAAATTAACCATACATATTTATCCAGCACTCATTTGTCACCTTGTTTAAAGAATTAGTAAAGAAATGGGTTTGTTTCCAGTCTCAGTACACATTTTTAGAGATTATTCCAGCTGAACACAACATAATCTTAAAAAGGAATGCTACTTAATTGCACCAACACTTGGAATAATCTATTTTACCCAAAATGTTTAGAAAAAAATAAAATTTATTTTTGTGCCATATAACAGGATTAAAAATATCAGTATTACAAGAAAATGAGGGGCAAAATTACTCTGATCTTACATATTCAAGCAGTATGACATGCAGCAGTACTGCAGCAAAGGCTAGGCCCCGCATAAGTACTTAAGCCTTGTTAGAAGCATACATATGTGCATGTTTACATGCTTGGCAGCAGTCTGAAAATTTAATTTTGCAAACAAGTTGAAACTCGATCTAAATAGCCTTCTGTCTTAATGTTTTCTTTTTATAAATAGAGAATATAAGTGAAATGTCTAAATATGCAGGTGTTTTAATTATCTTGATACAATTGCTCCTATTTAAAATAATATTTAAGTTGTTTAGTACCAGGAAAGTCAGCTCAAGTAACAAAACAACCAAGACTTTTTACCAGCAAGTTAATTCCTTGACATTAATAAACACCTGTGCTTTATTTAAGGTTTAAATTATTCAATACAATTATAGAGTAATCTATCTATATAACAAATTTATTAACAAGAAATATGTGCAGGGAAAATTTTAAGAGGTAATCCTGAATTGTAATTCATTTCAAAACATCACTTTAATATCAAATTATTCACTTTCTTAAGAGGGGTTAATATATTATTTCTATCAACATACAGGTTAACAGTACCCAGCATCTGTTTGGACCTGACTTAAATCTCGTTAGTAGAAAATTTTAAGAAATATCTATTCCCTTATCCATCATTTTACATGAGAAAGAAGGAACCATCTACATTATTGTTCAGTGTATTCTTCTCACTTGAAAACTGTGTGTATCTAATACAAAGTTGAAAACTTTTAATTTGGCAGGTCTGCACTACAGCAGATATTTTTGTTATTCCTTAGTGAGAGAAAGATTATGTTTCCAGGCAAAAGTACCTAAACAGGCTAGAATTATGCAATGGCATCCCCCTCCCCACAAAAAAGTTTGCCATCTGTAGGCCTTCCGAAAGCCAGTAGATTGTGTAAAGGGTCAGGAGAAACCTAAGATAATTTATGAAATCATCTATGTATACTTTCAGTACAAAGGGGAAAAAACTGCCTGACAAAATCTTCAATCAACCTGAGACAAATATTTTGTCTAAATAATAAACTATGGTCCAAGCAAGAGATTTTTCAATGAAATTCAAATACTCTTTAACAGAAGTTTACGAAACATCAGTTTCATATCCCAACTGATGGTGTTGTTAAAAGGAACTCTTTCCAAAATATAACAACAGAGAAAATCACATTCTGCTTTCTAGCATGACCATGATCACAATTATAAGACTGTCTTTTACATGTATTTGGTTGCAAAATTATGAAATCAGATTCTTAATAAAATTTAATACCAATGTTGTAAGGATGACAAATTTGTTCACTTGGAATTCAGCAGTACTGTTATACAAACAGGGAATACATTTTTTCAACAGTTATCTTCATCAGGCATAAACACAGTAATAAGTTTATTGATTTGTATGAAAAAATACTTCACTAAGAAAGTAGACAAACTGCACAGAAATAGTACAAGTGTCATGTGCATAGCAATATAGCTTAAAGCATTCACATATGGCTTTGTTTTAAAAGAAACTGTTAGGAAACCTGGTCCTATACAGACCTATGGTTATACAGTTGACAGAAAGTAAACTGCTTCACATCTTTTAGGCACTTGCTAACAACAGTGATCAATCCCTGGAAAAAAAATCTTCAAAAGATCAAGGAAAAATACGGCAATAGCTGTGGATAGCTGAAAACCCTTTTAGTAGTGCATGCACAGAGCTGGAAAATACAATTCCTGTGCAAGATTTTGTAGCAAATAACCAAAGTATAAAAATATGTACACGCTTTCATGTTTAAATATATACAAGACAGAAAAGCCCTGAATTTCATTCTCCAATTACAAATATATGCCATGATAGTAGTAACAAACACAAATTAAACTGCAATAGCAACTACTTAATTAAAATTTATACAGATCCATTTTAGGTGCTAACATGAAACTTGATTTAAAAAATGTAATTTGAATGTGTTCCTGGATGCTATCAGCCAAAATAATTTGCAGTCAGAGGAACATGATTTTGTATTCTTTAATGTTATTCTAATGAATTCCAGTCTCTAGTGGCTTCCATTAGATGGCGCTGTCCATGCCCTACCCAATTGTCCTGATTGTCAAATATCCTCCCACAAAACCAGCAGCTAAATTTAGTTTTCAGCGTATTATCAGAGGTAGTTTTCACAATCTGATAATTATTTTTGCTAGTCTTCTTCAGTGTTAATTTTAAAACAAATCTTTCTTTTACAGGACTTACAGGTTTTAGCATTTTGTGTTTTCTTCGAGTCAGTTCATTAGTAATTAAGTACAAACTGTTGCTATATGCTGGCTCCAAAAGAGCATCTATTGTTCTCTTCGATAAAGCGACCTTTAGAACATGTCCTTTAAACTTTGCAATAGTTTTCATAACATTTACAACTTCAGGAACATCGGCATCAGGATGGTTTAGTACAACGACAGGCTGATTTCTCCGAGGGCATTTGACAAGTTGCTTAGAATGAAAAGGAAGTAAATTTAAAATCCTTATAGTATCTTTTGATGCTCTTGGTCTATAAGGGGTTTGAAACAAGGATTCAAATTCATTCACGTCTACTTGATTTTTTTCTTTGCACTTTCGATGCAATGTTTTCTTCCTAGGAGGTCCCTGAAAGTCATCGTTAGCTTTCCGTTTCAAGTTCTTATTCTTCTGTGAAACTGTAGCATTAGAAACTTTAGCATCATTTTGCTTTGAATGACGCTTAACCTTTGACATTTGTGTTGACATATTCTGTGTTGCTCTTTGATTTTCAAACCCGCTTCCTTTGTTAGTAGTTTCTTTTTGAGTTAAATCAGATGGGATCTTTTGTGACCACGTCTTTCCAACTCTAGAGGAATGTACTAGTTCTACAGAGGAGCAAGAATCTTTTGATTTCTCACTTGCTGAACAAGCATTTGCTGGCATCAATCTACCTGATAAGGATAAGGCATTGCTAGAAGGTTGAGCTGTATTTTTCTGATTTAGTGCAGGACTATTGCAACACTTCATATTTTTCAATTGCAAAGGTGAGAAAATGTTACTAACTGGTTGGCATTTGTCTGCAGCAGGAAAAGTCTTAATTTTCAAAAAAAGTTTTTGTTGCATTGCTCCATGTTTCTTTGGTTCAGAACTTTGACTATAAGTAGGACTTTGAGAAATATTATGGTTTTGTACAAGAGATTTGTTCGATGACATACACTTAAGAAAAACTGCTTGTCTGCCATTGGGCAAAAGTGCATACACAGGTTGTTCCTGTCCAACCTCTGGCTGTTTTACTGACTTTGCACAAGCAGCCTTACTGCCTTGAAATCCAGCAAGTATTTTCATGGAAGAAAGTCTGCTTTCTGGATTTGTAATGTTGCGCTGATCCTTTTGTGGAATGGCAATGGACGAAGCATCACTACAGGTATTAATACTAGAATTTCTTATACTTCTAGAATCATTTGTTTGTAGGTCCTTGTCTGAGGAGATTGCCTTCATAGATGCAATTTTCTCTAAAACCTGAGAATTATTTTCAGTGGCATTTGCAACTGTTCCAAGGGACCCCCTACCAAATGTCAAAATCATTCCAGGTCCTTTATTTAAAAGCAAAGATGCAGTTCTGGTTGCCTGAGCATCTGATGAACTCACTTTTGGAGAAGGCCTTCCTGAAATAACTTGTAATCCTTGCTTGTGAGCAAGCTGCAAAGGTACAAAAAATCTTGATGGAGTTGACTGTAGTACTGTTTTTTTCTGTTCAGGAAAAAATGGACAAATTTTACTAGGGCCATGGATATTATAGCGCACCTTGTCTTTCGCCAATTGTTGTGTTATGATTGAATCTGTCTGAGTCTTAAGCAGCGCACCAACACTGGTTTTCCCTGACACTGAATTTATTGCTTCTGTTCTAAGAGGCAAAGGGATTTGTCCTCCGTTCAGGTATACTCTTTCATTTGTTGCGGTGTTGTTCATATTCAGTTCTCTCTTAAATGTATCAGGGGAACCAGTTAAATTGCAACAAGATGATGAATCATTACGTGTAAATGTCCTACAATTTGTATATTTGTTTGAAAAAGATCTGTCATAATTAGTTTTAACATAGTTATTTGACTGAGCGATGGTTGGTCTTTTTAAGACATCTTGTAATGACTGGTTTATTTCAGGTGACAAATAGGTGGATGCCTGCTTACTTTGAAGGGAAAAAACTGATGTTATTTTGGGCATAAGAGATGAACGTACAGAATTAGAATCATTTTCTTGCTTTGATTTTTCAGCTACATGTTCCAACACTTGACTTACCTTAGAATTCAAATACAATTGTCCATCATAGTTTTCTAACCAACACTGTTTGTCAATACTGTGAGTGGGTGGGCTGGCTGAGAATACTTGAGCATTGTTACCATTTACAAAGCCATTAAGAGGCAGCAGTGATTTTTTGTCTAAATTTAATTCTGTTACTGATTGTGAAAAACAAGGCATAGATTCATTTGTAGATTTGCTTTGCAGAGGATACATTTTGTTGGAAGTAAATTCTTTTGATTTTTCCAAAACGCCTATTTTAGAATAATTATGGAAAGGCAATGATGTCTGACTGGAAAAATCTGGCGATGAACAATAGAGATTATGGTGTTTATTATTGTTGTGTACTTCACCATTTGCTACTCTGAATTCTGGAGGAAAAGATTTTTTCATGGGATCATAATGAAGCATGCGTGAACCAGAAGGGGATAAAACCTGGGAATGGTCTTGAGGTATACAATTTTTCCATGAAACTGGACTTCTAGCTTTGACCATCAAATCACAAGGAAATGAAGATGCTTCAGATTTCACCGGCAAACGGGTTGCACACTTTCCTACCATTACAATAGGTGGTGCAATGTTCTGTGATGCACTGCAGCATAATGTATTCTTACCTTCTTGCTTTATTTTTCCTGGAAACTGGTTAGATGATGAAGATGTTGACAAGTGAACAGAATTATTCCTAGGCATTTGATTATTAATTTCATGAGATCTAGCAACTAAAGGTAAATTACAGTTGTCAGCTGTCTCTTCTTGGCATTCAATTGCATCATCTTTAATCCCATCAAATTTATTTCCTCCTGGCAAATTCTGTTTTTCTGTAGGTAGCAATTTTATTACTATATGTTGTTTTCCGTCCACCGTTTTGAATCCCAAAAATTTAGCACTGTAGTTTGCAGGAACAGATATTTTATTATTTTTAACCACCAACACTGTAGGACCATGAACTGCTTTTTTCATCAATCCTCTTGTGGAACCTAGTCCACCTTCTGCTCTGTTGTACTGAACTGCAGGAGATGATTTTGTTCCACTATAAACAAGTTTTTCATTTAAAAGAATGTCATGTAGTTCTTTTACAGACTGACCTACTTCTTCAGATTTAGGCAGACTCTCTTTCAAGACTTTGAAAACATGTTCATCCTCTTCTTCAGTTCTACAGCCATCAGTGGTAATTTTTTTACGTCTCCATAACGCTTTCCTTGATGCACCAGTTTTGTACCTTTTCAAGATAAGTTTTAGTCCTGCTGAATTCTTCACCCTTTTTTCTTTATCATCTGTATTCATTTTATCTTTTGCATAGAGATGGTCTTTGTGTAAGGTAATAATATGTTTTAAAAGATAGTTTTTCCGTGATGCCATGTAGTTGCAATACTGACAACTGAAAGGAAACATGCCAGTGTGTGAAACAACATGCTTTTGAAACTCTTCTTCTGAAAAGCTTACATGATGGCATTTCTCACAATTATACTGCATTTCATTATGCCTATGTATATGTTGAACAAAGGTGCCTACATCTTGAGTTGAAAATCTACATCTTTCACAGTGAAAATTACCATTTACACAATGTTGAGATGTGAAATGTTTTGTTAAGTCCAATAGAGTATATCGGTGATCATCATTACAGATTTCACATTTTACTAAGGTGCTACGATGCGTTCGGCGATGTTGGTTGAATGACTGAAAGTCATTAGCTGAAAAATTACACATTTCACAGGGGTACGATGGCAATTCTCCCTGGTGCAACAACTGAAAATGTTTCTGTAGATCATTTGGGCTATATCTGATGTTGTTTTGGCATTTTGTACAACTGAAATTCAGTATTTTTGCTGTTTTCAAGCCTTCCTCATAATGTAATCCTGATTTGTTATGTGGAATATAAATCTCAGAACAATTTACACTGTTCCCATTCACATCCATTTGAATGAAAGATGTTTTTTCTTTACAGTGAAATAATTTCATATATCTGTCAATTTCATGTTTAAAAATTATTTCATTTGGTATGTTTACCCTGGGCAATTCTATTTTCACCTTTTTTAGGCCATAGGCAACAATATCTGAAATTGTAGGTTCAAATGTAGACTTTTCAATAGTAATATCAGATGTAGAAACACACAGTCTATCTGACTCATCATCTTGTAACAAGTTGGTCTTCTGAATGCAAAAAAATTGTTCTTGCTCAGATGGCATTTTTTGTAATGTACTATTATTGCAATCTTCTTCTTTTAAAAGACTGAGCTGAATTATCACCAGAGTTCCACAATTTTCTTAACTTGGCATATCTGAAATAAAAATATCAAGTTAATTTGTAAAACTTCAAAAGGAAAGCAAATGCCCAGCATTTTAGACAGCATATAGTACTGGCAGTACAGTACAATACAGGTGCTAAAAGGATATGGCTATAAAACTTGTTTCTTTTTTTTAAAAAAACCCAGACTTGTGTTGTTATTAATATGTTCCAAATTCTCTGGCTTCATTCTTTATTGCCATGTTTCAGGACACCAAAAATAATTTTACTGATGATCTACTTGGTCATCATCCTACACTCTGAGTCATTCATTGATTCTTTTTTAGATTACTGTTCTTCATGCTTATCAGCTATTTTCATTGTATATCTTCTTTTGTTAAATTACATCAAAAAGTCATTGTCCAGCCACTACTCTCATTCTTTCCAAACTAGTTCAAGTCTGCCAATATCTTTTTTATCTAATGTCCCTGACTTTTTCCCTTTAACTTAATTTTAATTTTTAAAAAAAACTAAAATCAAATAACTGATTAACCAGATAATCACAATGTCACTTTATTTCATGATGTAATGTAACAAATACATGATATGGTTTGTTACATTTTCTGAAAGAAGCACTTCCCTTGTTCGAAGATACAGAAAAGTAATCCGTATTTTGTTCCCCTTACTGTTCTGGCTTCCATTCTCTAACTTTCATTCACTGACTTCACTACCTTTACCAAATTTTTTGCTTCTTAAAACCATTATTTAATGGTTAATAATAAGACAATTACACAGACATTTCTCAGGGCTGTGTGCTATCTCCATTGCTTTTCTCTCTATACCAATGACTGCATCTCTAAGGATCTTTCTGTTAAAGGACTAAAATTTTCAGATGATACAAGTATCATTGGTCTCATTCGAGATGGTCAGGAGTCGGCATATAGGCAGGCAGTTGAACAACTGGCCCTATGCAGCCAGAACAATCTGGAGTCGAACATGCTTAAAACTTTAGAGATGATAGTGGATTTTAGGATGAACCCTCCTATTCCACCACCTCTTACTATATTTGACAGCACAGTATCAACAGTAGAGTCCTTCAAGTTTTGGGGTTCTATAATCTCCCAGGATTTGAAATAGACACCTAACATTAGAACCATCATTAAAAAGGCACAACAAAGACTTTTCTTCCTATGTCAACTCAGAAAGTTCAGACTGCTGAAGGAGGAGTTTACATTTCTACTTCTATAATTGTCTGGTTTGGTACAGCAACTAAACAGGACAGGTAAAGACTCTAACTGATAGTTAGCACTGCAGAAAAAACAACTGCAAACAGCCTGCCTTCCACAGAAGACATGTAGATTGTGTGGGTCAGAAGGAAGGCTGAGAAAATAGCTACAGACCCCTCACATCCTGGACAAATAAACTATTCTATTCCTATTCTATTCCTCTCTTGCTCTCTTGCCATTCATTATGTCTAGTGTTGCTTTTCATCAATGCTGCCACATTCAAGAACTGATTTCTCAAAACTTGTATTGTGGAAATCTTAGAACAGAAGTGTACATATATTATCTTTAGTTATTTTAATAACTTCCTCTATCACATTCAAAACACAATTTAGTAGCAACTATTGGAGCCTCTAGGGGCCTCATGTACCCTTAGAGCCTCAGATCTTCTTTAGTTTTAGTCTGTAAATAATTTGTGGCAGGAGCTATTAAATATCACCTTTTTTAATGTAGTAAATAACAGTTAATAATGCTAGTAGGTCTAGTAAATTAATAAAAATATTTATGAACTGAAAAGGTAGCATATGCTACAGCTTTATTGCCTAGTATTGTCACCTACTATGAGCAGGCACACAAATTATGATTTATAAGTCAGAATTCATATAAAAATTAAAACATAACACTTAAAGCCAGGGGTGTTCAATCTGTGGCCCACGAGCCACATGTGGCCCTGGACAGTTAGTAATGCAGGCCCACAAGATTTTAAATTTTTAACATTATGATGTGATTTCTATACATAAACTACATGTTTTACATGTGGCCCACTCAATGTGGCCCATTCAAGCCAAAAGGTTGGACATCCAACATTTTAAGATAAATTTCTCAAATCCCATTTTAACCTTTTAAAGTGTAACCAAGTTATAAAACTTACTCTTTAAGAAAAACTATGATGCCATCTCCAATAGCTTGCTCAAGGTGAATTTGGAAATCAAGATTCAAAAGACGTTGCATTCAATGTACAACACATCCTAAAATAAAGAAAATATTATTTTTAAAACACAAAAGTACCAAAAGCTAGGATTTCAGTCATTGATATTTCAGATGTGCCTCTCCTCAATAAACTGGAATAAATTCTGATGTCATGTTACTATAAAAGTTACCATTCTCTATAGTGAAAAAAACAGATACAATAATGCTGAAAATAGTTACGCTAACTAGTCTTTTTAGTGATGAATAAAATAGTTACATTAATTAGTCTTTTTGGTCTGCATATGACTAACAATATTGATTCTTTAAAAAGTCAAAACTTTTAGTAAAATTAACATTTTATTTAAAATCAGAATATTATAAATGGTGCATTTAGGTACATAACAAGATGTGTCACAATGAACACATGTGTCAGAATGAACAACAAAAAATATTATCTGAACAAAAGAATTAACTGCAAAGACTGGATCACCCTACAAGAATCAAAACTTTTAAAGGATCCTTTAAAACAATTTTCAAAATTAGAACGATCCTGACATCCTTTTACAAAGTAGAATCTAAATGCTAATTAATAGAAAGAAAATATTTAATTTTGCAAGAAAAATCCAAGACTTCAATATTATATGTAACATTGTGAAAAGAAGTGCTCAAGACAACAATGGTAACAATGAATTATCAGTGTGAAATATCCTGTATTTTGATACTGTTCAAAATTCAGCAAGGAGAAACAGTTTACAACTTTGAAACATAGCAAAATATTATTTGTGCCATCTACACCTTCCCTATAATGAGTTTATTTATAATAATGCCATTTTGGATGTTTTTTATTATTATTTTAAACAACAGCCTATGTATTAGGTTAAGCCTGTAACACTAGCTTGAAATGGCAGTTACAGTATACTACAAGAAATCTGTAAAACTTACATCTTATAAATTATCAACACAGAACATCCAGAACCTCAGTTATTTAATAAAATGGCCCAATGGCATCAGAAATAATCATCACTCTATTTTGCTATAAAAGCATTAAATCTATCATAAGCATCACTTCATTGGTCTATTTATTCAATGATGTCTTTCAAGATGCACTACTAGACATCATTCTACCCTGTAATGATGTAGTCATTAACACCATCCTGCTTGCTTTTGAAATGATGCTAGTAGCCATTACTATTTCTGAGCAACAAATAATTATGGAGTTTGTGTAAAAAACTAATCCAAACAAAATAAGACAATATTACAGTCTTTACAATATTTTTGACTTGTTTTTTTGAACAAACAATTAAGGGCAATGCTGAAAAGCTCCAATATAAATTGAAGATCCTTTGATTCAGAAAACACATGCTATTTATTTATTACATTTATACTACTCTGCAAACCCAGTGGTTTTACAGGAACATATAAATCACTGAAACAAAAGTCTGGTATTCAGTCTCAAGCCATCTACCATTGTAAGTTTACATGGTGAAGACAAAAAAAGCAATTAAGGAAGGCTTGGATAATGTATTTCAAATTTAATTTTCTAGATAAAATTAAACTTCTAGTGAAAATTCCTCAGTGCTCATCAAATAGCTTTTATTTGCTTCTTTCATCCCTAGAAATCCTCAGTGATCAGGAATCCAGGAACATTCATCCAACAACTTCATACCAGCACCGTTGATTTTTTAAATTTTCCTTCTCGTCAGAAAGAACAGCATTATTCCTTTTGACAGAGGTCAACAATAATCTCCACCATAATGCAAAACTCACCAGGTGGCAAAGTTTTCAGGGATTTTTGGGGGGTCTTTTCAATTTTCCTGTGGTTTTGTCACCTGCACATTCCCCCTCTCCATCTTTGCTCCTTTCTCTCACTGCTCTGATTACTGGACAAAAGCAGATGCCTATTTGTCCTTGCTCATTTTTCTCTCTATTTGTCCCTTGCTCATTTTTCTCTCCACACCTCTTTATTTATTAGATGAGTGAGAATAAGAAGACAACATTATTCTGCAATAAAGTACAATCCTACACCAAAGGATACACTTCTAATTAGACATCAGTAAGACTGCCTCTACATTTTGTTCCTTTCACTAGCCTGAAAGATGGAGGAGAGAAATGATGGGTGTATGTATTTAATAGAAAAGTTTACTTTTACTTGCCAGTGAATAGCGTTTCTATTTTTGAATGGTTAATTGCAAGAACAGTGGTCAAGTTAGTTCCAACTTGGTCCTTCTAGAATTGGGAAAGGGGGCATTTTAAATTTTAAAAAAATATGCGTCCCTGCACCTTAAAGTGCCATATTGTACAGTCAACCACTTCACCTGCTGTGGAGGTTCCTTTTGAGCTACTGTGAAACAAGTGTATGAAGGTGTCTTGCAATTGAAGTGTGTTTAGTTCCCACTCAGACACTTTAAAAGTGGAGGTGGGGGTCAAAGATGTAGCAGGTAAAGCGCACCTTACAGGATAATGGGGTGAGCACAAGGACGCCAAGCGAAACCCTACCCCAAGTTGCTACAAAGATGTCCGGATGATACCCATGTGAAGAAAGGAGGGCTTTTCAAAGCATTTCCATGCCACACGCCAAGAGGCAGGTGAGCCTAGGCATGAGTTGGATGCCCACATCTTTCTCTCTCTCTCTCTCTGGAGGACAACCTAGTCCTGGGGGTTCGCCCTCCAACTGAGGGGTGGCCGCCCTCGCTCACACAAAAGTTCATCGGCCGTTGTTGATGCCGGGTCTTCCGCGCGGCCATGGCTGTCACAGAGCCCCGCCGCCTTCCTAAAACTCCCACCACGCGCCGCCAAAGCCCTTCCCGAGCCGTCCCCGCTTCCCGGGGTGAGAAACGGGGGCGCGCCACCAACTTTCCCAACGGCGGCCGCGGGAGGGGATGGCGGAGCGTTGGGGACTATTTGATGCCTCAGCCCACAGCGAGAGGGCGGGTACCGGGGTCGCCCGTGTTTGCGAAGAGCCCTTTCTCTCGCTCCAACCGGCGGCGGCGGCGGCGGGTGGTTGGGTGGACCCCCTCCCCGTGGGGGCGCCCAGGGACACGCGCCATCCCCGCGCCCGCAACCGCTCCGCTCGCTGGGCGCCTCGATTACCTCGCCCGTCTCCATACTCCGACGAGTCACTATTGGCGGCCATTACACTTTCCATCCGGGCACTGCGGGAATTGCCGAGCTCAGCAATGGAGGGAAGGGGTGGGGTGAGAGCGGCGGAGGGATCTGCGCCGCGCATGGCACGGAAGGAACCGAGGGCCGGACAAGTGTGCGGGGCCGCGGCCTGCCGCCCTTTCGCCTTTCTCTCTTTTTCTTTTCTCCGTGGCGTGGCGCGGCGGCGGGGCCTTCTGCTGTCTCCCCGCGTCCGGAAAGCGGCTTGGAGGGGCGGGGAACGGCGTCGCGCGGCCGCTCCGCGGAGAGTTTCTACGAAAGTCAAGAAGGCAGTTGGCGCTCATTGCCTTCCCCACTGAGTCCCTCCTCCCTCTCCCCTCCCCCCAGCTGGTGTTGGTTTGCGTGAGGGAGAGCGGGCGCGCCAAGCTCTGGGGATGGCCGAAGCACACTGCATGGTGTAACTCAAACACAAAAGTACCTTTTGCCCTGACACGCCTTTCCCTCTCGGGGAAACGGCCTGAGGCGCTCTATGTCCCCTAGGAGGCCGACACACAAAAGACGAGACCCTCCAAGAGGAAGCAAACAAGGCGCCCTTCGCCTTGTCTTTCCCCTCCATCAAGGAACAACGCCATCTTTCCGTGGCCATTGTCTGAAAGCTGCTCTTTCCTGGGCGCCGGCCGTATAGACCGCTCCTTCCTTCTTCCTGCGCAGAGCAGCGTCGTCTTTTCGTGCGAAGAAAGTAGGCCCTGTTGGGCTCTTCCAAAGCCCCGTCTCCTCTGATTGGGAGACAGGTCAAATTGCAAGCTTTTTCCTTGCTGGGAGATTTCATGGTCCGCAGCCGTTATTTATTTATTTTTTACCTGCAAAGCAAAGGAGGGAAGAAAATGGCTGGGGCCTCCGTTTATGAGTCGGTATCTTTAGTCTTGGGGAGAGGAAGGAGGGCTTGAAACAATGGCAGAATGCATCGCAGGTAGAGCGCTTTTGTTTCAAAGCTGGTTACAAAGCGCGGGGTGGAGGGGTGGGATTCAAATAGGAAGGAGAGAAGTTGTCGGGGATCAACATTGGGAAGAGCAAAAGGATGTTGAAAGTTCAGAGTTTTGTACTTCACCTTAACATCAGTGCAGCCTTCAATATCTTCATTGGAAGACAAATCCATGAAGCTGGGGAGACTAACAAGGAAGGAAGCTATGAGAGGAAATCTTAGGGGTACATGTGGTAGCTTAAAAGACAAAGCAAAGTCAGGAGTTTCAGACAAAATGGTGAAATCATCTTCCTATTCTAGCTCATTGTTTCCCAACCTTGTCAATTTTAAAATGTCTGAACTTCAATACTCCAACTATCTTAAAAGTTCGGAAATGCTGTCCTAGTTCACTGCAGGAACAGATTTTCCAATTAATTAGGGCTGACATCAACATTCATCTGTTCCACTTTCTTTTTCATCCTGGTTCTGTGTTCTAATTTTTTAAACCATATCTTACCTTAATAGTCAAGGAAGAAGACTATTAGAACTCATTTGAAAGTTCAGTAATCTACAATCATGTTTACCAAATTCCTTTCAGGAACCGCATTTTAAAAATTTTATAATATGCTTTATAAAATCTGTGTAATCTCTTCATGGTATATATAAATAATGCTTATGGTACATGATTTTTACAGGAATTCTGTTAGATTTAATGATACCTACAAATTTAAATATATGGCTTGGAATTGGCCATGAAGTAACATTTAATGCAAATGCTAATCATCTGCTTTAGATTCAGATCATAAAGATCTTTTACGAATATAAAGTAGAATATTAGTATTTGCCTTAATTATAGCTATACGTATTTAAGAAATTTAGAAAGTAAATTATTTTAAGATTTTCTAACATTTAAAATATAGCTAAATATGCTAAACATAGTATGTCAATATATTAAATATAAACTTTCAGGAAGATTGTTTTGAATTGGCATACCATATATATTTTATTTGATGAGTCGATTATTTTTAAAAAAATTCATACATACATTCATACATACATACATACATATATATATATATACTTTCTCCTTAATTTCCATCATTCCAAGTATTTAAGAAAATACAGTACAAAGAAAATATATTTTAAGTACATTTGGAACTAGCAAAAGAAACAGTAAATGCAATAAAGTCTTTGAAACATTTTTCCCTTGCGTTGTTTTGCTTTGATTGATTGGCAAGAAGTGATCTACCAATATGCTTTTTTTATCTAGATTGGCATTGGATACAAATTTTGTGTTAGTTTTTATTTCACTATCTGAACAGATTAAAGAAATTCTTGATCCTTTATGTGTATCATCAAGATATATAAAATCACCATGTATGAAGCAACTCTGAATTTAACCCAATAAAATGTCTTTCATGACCAGCCCTATCATTAGGAAAGCTGGGTAGACAAATCAGGGGTAACACATCTCTGAGAATGAGGAGTTAGAAATTCATACAGCTGTAAAGTATGGCCATTAGGTCCAATCCCCTGCTCAGAGCAGGAAACCAAATTAAATATCCCTAACTCTATGCCTTCTACATGAAGTCCTTGCAAAGGGGAGACCATTACTTTCTCTTTGTAATTGGTTGTCCAGTTAAAATTTCCTGTAACTTAAAATCCACTGTTTCATGGCCAAACTCAGGAGCCCTAGAGAACAGAGTTTGATTTTCTGGGTAACACCCTTTCAAATACTTTAAATTATACCTACCTACCCTATATCCTTTTTCAAGGCTAAGCATACCTCGTTCCTCCAACTCTATTCATAGGAATTATTCTCTACTCTCCTATTATCCTTTTTACTCTTCTACGAACCTGTTTCAATTTATCTGGTGGTGTCCAGAATTGAATATAATCCTTGAGATAGGATCTGACCAGCCCAGCATATTCCATATAAACTTCTATTGAAATTTTATTTGCCTTTGCAGACACCTCAGCTCTTTTGTATCTTCTGCAAGCTTAACAAGAATTCCCCTCAAACATTTGTCCAAATCACTTTAATAAAAGTATTTAAGAACAAAGGCCTCGGGACAGAACCTTGAAACACTCTATTCAATAACTCATTCTGGTAAATGAGGAATAATTATTGAGTGCTCTTTCAATACAATTTTTGAGCCAGCTATGTAGCCACTTAATTATCACATCAACCATCTCATGGCTTATTAATCAAAATGTCAAGGACAATATCAAATGTTTTGCTGAAGTCAAGTTATATTTCCAACATTCCCTTGATCTATGAAGGGACATTAACAATGTTTTTTAACTAAGTTATCTGGCAATATTCGTTTTTGACAAACCTTTTCTGATTTCTGGTAATAATGTTTTCAGTGTGCTTCCATACTGATTTTTTTATGCTGTGCTCCAGAATTTTACCAGGTTCAGTGTGAGACTGATCCATTTGTAGAGTAGTTCCTTAGATCCCTCTTTCTTCCTCTATTTTTTTTAATAGAGACATTTGTTATCCACCAATGACAAGATACTTCACAAGTGCTTTAGAATTTCTTACAAATAAAACACAAAGAGTATAGCCAGGCAATCAATTCCTTCAGAATCCTGCAATGCTATTCATTTCATCCAAAAAATGTAAGTATATTTGAAGTAAACATTCCCTGACCAAGTTTCTATCAAACTCATGTCAATTCTGTCTTTGCATTCATTCTCACCATTTCCTGAGGGAAAACATTCTTTTTAGAAAAAACACACTGGGCTACCTCACTTTTTTCTTTTTTACTGTTGTCATTTTGTTTTCTTGATTAAAGGAAATGAAGACCAATTCCTTTCAAATTTTAACTAATATATACTTAAGTTCCCCCTATCAAACACTGAAAAGCAGGGAA
This sequence comes from Stegonotus admiraltiensis, assembly GCA_032468215.1. Classification (NCBI taxonomy): domain Eukaryota; kingdom Metazoa; phylum Chordata; class Lepidosauria; order Squamata; family Colubridae; genus Stegonotus; species Stegonotus admiraltiensis. The sequence continues at coordinate 397,690 of JANHZT010005159.1, forward strand.
AAATACTCTTCTTTCACATTATTTCTTCATATAGTACATTGTTAAACTGTGAAATCTGTTACCCCAAAATGGAGTGGACTACCAGCTTGGAAATAAAAGGGGAATAGACAGATGCATGGAGAATAGGGTTATGAGTAATTACTAATTACACTTTCTCTATTTCATTTCTAGCATCTGAGTAAGTCTGCTTTGGAATACTAAAGTCTTTGGTCTGATTCAGCACAGCTCTTCTTAAGTTTTTATTCCTCCTACAAGGAGGAATAAGCAAGGTGTTGAAAGCTGTTGAAATCTATTTATGGATGATGTGGAAGGTTTAATCAAGTATTCCACTAATTATTACAAAGTCAAAAAGATTAGATGGTAGTTATTCAGAATTAATGTGGAATAAAAAAGTTTTGTGTATGCAACATTAGCATATTTTTTAATAAGCATGCAGTTTTAAAAAATACCAAGAGGAAGGAAGGCGTAAATATGCGTAAAGATACGTTCAACTCTGGTTGACAAATAGACTTTGGTTCTGTGTTTTTCCAGCAGTTTCCTCTCTTATGGGGTCTGACTAAAGGCTTGCAAATGGACAAATTGCAAAATTGGTTTATGATATACAGCGGTACCTCAGCTCACGAATGCTTCTGTTCACAAACAACTCGGTTCACGAACAGAAAAGTTCATCAAAATATGCTCCGGTTCATGAACTCCGCTTCGGTTCACGAACAGGAGCAGCAGCCATTTTAATGCTATTTCCTGGCTGTCACATGGTTGTGACTTCCTGTAGGAAGATCGTGGAGAGAAAGAGACA
>JANHZT010005161.1:38845-49720 GCA_032468215.1 Stegonotus admiraltiensis
GTTTAATTTAGTTTTAAATTGTTTTTAAATTTTCTATCTATGTGTTTTAACTTGGCTGTACACCACCCTGAGTCCTTTGGGAAAAGGGTGGTATATAAATATAAATAATAAATAAATAGATATAGATATAGATATAGATATAGATATAGATATAGATATAGATACGTATGTATATGTATATATGTGTATACGTATATGATTAACTGATTTTAGTTTTAGCCTTATTAGCCACCCATAATAATTGATATGAGATGAGTAGCATATAAATTCAGATCAATCAATTAAACTGGTAAAAAGTTCTGCAGATGAATACTGTAGAAACTACTTTCCGATTTTTTGCTCAATGACAAAGTCAGATGAGGATAAGGACATGCAAACACAAAGAAAGGGCAGCATATGCACTTCTGAACTTGTTGCTATTCTCTATTCAGAAGTAAGCTAAGTTAGAATTTATATACAGATATTAAGGTGAGACTAGCTGGTACAATGCCAAATAATTACTTCAAATGCCTATGTCTATATTTATAACCATCCGAAAAAAATACAAGTTTTTAATAATACTACTTTATGATTTTTTATTTAATTTTGTTTACATTGCTGCCATTCTATCATTCTCTTTAAAAATTGAGCTATTTTCCCACCAAGGTTTATTCTAAGGGGTTTCTTTTAGCTACTTCTCTTTTTTCTGTTAACAGTCTTAATTTATAATATTTTATTTCATTAAAGAATAAAAGGCACTTTGACAATGGAGTGCTGATATAGATCGTTTAATGCTCAGCTGTATCCATTATCATGAATTAAAGGAATCATATGTAGACTAGTAATCCCATCAGAGCACAAGGCTTAATTGAATGGAAGTAGACTGATAAATTGACAATTCTATATGAAGTTATCATTTCCTAGAGCATAGCTCACATGAATTGGACCAGGAAGCATTCATGAGTAACATTTATTATTTCATACCGAGTTATTTTAAGGTTTGCAATACGAAATGTAGGCATGGATTCTTTAGAACAACCCAGCCATATAACTCCTATTCACATTATAAACCCAGAAGCAATACATTTATTGCTTCTTTTGAAGTAAGAACTGAATACAAACTGCAAGCATAAAGAACACAATAAGCCTCTTAAGGTATGCTTTGAGCAGACAAGAAACTTTCATTATATAAAGTAGATGCAAATTATTTTTCAAAAGGTTAATATTATAGACTAGGTATGCCGATATTTCTTTGCATTTGGGTAGCTGCAATATTTTATATATTTATTTCCAGAATTGTTCCCACTTTTTAAAAATGTGGGCCAACCTTGGTAGATTTCAAAGAAATAAATAGTGCCATACCAATAGGTAGGGAAGCATTAAGAGATACCAGGCTCTAGACTAGATAGACAGAGACATTTAGTCAAAGGGTACTGTATTTTTATATAAAATTTATAGTCCATAATATGTATACAGCAGCCTCATGTTCTATCTCTGAGAAGGTAAGCAGAAACATATGTCAGAAACCTGTGCATCCGAATGACAATGTGAGTGCTGTGCTGTGGTAACACAAACTCTACCTCACAAGCTCTCCCCACTCTTTATGCAATGTTGTATTGCATATGCAAAAGTGGCAGAACTTGCCACAGGATGATACAATACACATTTATCATTTGCTTTTTTTTTTTTACTTATCTTGCAGAGACCTCAGATACTTGAATAGAACTAGAAACAATCCTGTCCAAATTTTAGGGATGTGATACTAGTTAATATAAATTCCATTTCTCCAAAAGTGAGTTTTAGACTCAGTGCATTTGAAAAAGCCCAGTTTGGGTGAGATGGATGTAGGCCTTTTACTATGTTCCTGACCACAGGATTCCCCGCTCTGAAACTCTTTAAATCTGATGACAGTATTTTGTTATATGGTTTGGAAGCTTCAATTACTTTCCAATTACTTTGGAATTTGTCTGCTAGGCGTCTAACTACCTATCATACATTGCAATTTCAAAGGAATAACACCGGGTGAAGTGTGACAATCATTTAAATAAGAAAACAGACATGTTGGACTTTTTATTAAATCTAGTTGATACCACTTCTATGATATGATTGCTTGTCTGATTGAAAGTAAACATAATAATTGCAGTCAAGCTTCTTAGCTAAAAGGCACCCATTTTTTTGCACGTGTGTGTGTGTGTGTATGTTTAAAAGATTGAAGTGAAACTAGTTTGGTGTAGTAGTTAAAACACCAGAGTTAGAAATTGGGAAATTCTAGTTCCATTTTAGGCATGAAGTCAGCCACAAAGAAGAGGAGGATCAGCTTATTTTCCAAAGCACCAGCGGGCAGGCAAAAACAATGGATGGAAACTAATCAAGGAGAGAATTAAGAAGAAACTTCCTAACAGTGAAAACAATTACCTAGTGGAACAGCTTGTCTTCAGAAGTTGTGAAGAAGCTTGGCTATATCACTAGAGATTTTTAAGAAGAAACAGGACATCCACTTGTCTGAAATGGTATAGGATCTCCTGCTTGATCAGGGATTGAAGTATAGAAGACCTTTATTCTGAATTCCTAGAAAGTTGCCAATGATTTGTGATCGTCCCAGCTGACTTCTGTCAAGCAAAGTCAATGGAGGAATCATATTTGCTTAATGACCATGTTCTTACCTTAATGACTGAGGCAAAAAAGATTAAAAATGGGTGTCAGTCACTTAACAACCATCTTATTAAGCAATGTAATTTCCAGTCCCAATTATGATCTTCAATCAAAGACTCTTTGTATACAAAGAGAGGCACAGAAATTATATTTAAGGTCACAAAATGGTAAAGAGAGGTGTTAATAGCATTGCTACTTTACTCCTTTCCCTATTCATTCTCTCTTTCTCTTTCTTTTTCTATTTTTCTTCTTTTTTCTATTTGTCTCTCTGTCTCTGTCTCTGTCTCTGTCTCTCTCTCTCTCTCTCTCTCTCTCTCACACACACACACACACACACATAGAGTGTTATTACAAACCGTACTGTCCAAATTAGTAATGTGCCCAGTGTATTCAGTTTCCGCTGTCCTCCCTTCTGCTGGACTTTTAAAATACATTTCACAGTTTAAAAAGTAGTATAAGGGTTCACAAAAGGGGCAAAAGAAATAGAGTTTTGGACAAATTAAACATCAATTTTCTTTTCTTTTATGACTTCCAGAATTCCAGCATGAAAACTGGGAAGAGAGAGTAGAAAAGCAAAGTATTGAATAAAACAAACATTATGTTTCTTTCTTAGATTTACATAACTGTGTACACAACAATTGGATCTGTGCTGTTTCAACTGGAAGCAAAGATTTGGCACACACACTGAAGTAGAACTGAAGCCAGCTGGAGTTGCAAATGGAGAACAGAGGCCCTTACTGTATTAACTTTTACAATAACAGAAATTTCCTATCCTTGTTTATTCAACTGAATTTTGTCAAAAATCCTTCACTTTTAAAATGTTTTCTTTCCCTCTCAAAAAACCTAGATAAAATTCTTTTGGAATAATAAATTGTAATGATGTTTTATAACGCTTCCAGGTGAAGGTGTGATTAAAGCCTAGGAAGAAGATATACCTTGAAAATGATTTAAACAGAGTTAAAGATATATTCGGAAAAGAATTTAAATGAAGAAAATAGATGCTTTGAAAGGAAATATAAAACATAACTAGGTAACACCATCCAGTGGCCATTCCCTGAAGCTCATATATATTTTTTGCTTTTGGTACTTTATACATCACAATTCAAACTTGCTTATATATGGAGTGCATCTTTCTTTTCAGAAGACCTGGACAATTAACAAAGGGAAGCAAAGCCAAATTATCATTTCTCCCCCTGCATAAATAGACTAAAACTCAGTAATTACTTTCTGGACCCCGTGTTGTCTTTCACAAACAAAATTATGCTATCCATTGCTTAAAGATTTGGTTTTAAAATGAGTTTCATCTTTCTAATAATGAAGTTTTAGGGTGCTTAAGAGGACAAGTCAAATTGCCTTTTGAGTTAGAGCTCCCAATCTGGTAAACTTTTTCTCTAGTGAGAAAATGGAAAATTATCTAAATTGTACTCAGGACAATTCCTTCCTTCCTTCCTTCCTTCCTTCCTTCCTTCCTTCCTTCCTTCCTTCCTTCCTTCCTTCCTTCCATTCTTCTGACACATAGAAAGTAACCAACTCAGCCAGATTTCATGTCTATCAGAGCCCCAGAATTCACAATCTTCTGTTTTGTAGATCAGCACCTACTCCTGTATTAAACTGGCTCTCAGTCATGCAGATAACACAAAACCCCTTACACTGAACTGAATTTGGGATGTAAATATTATTACTTAATCAACTCAGTATATCATATCACTAAGCTATCATCAACAAAACATTCAGTAAGAAGGTGGGAGGAAGAATAATATTTAGAATAAGTCCTTGCCAAGCCCATTATGTCTAAAGACACTTATAGCAATCTTCTGTTTCATGAACCCTTGAATGGGAACACTTCCCAGGAGTGAAAAGTGGTTGCCTCTCCCACTACACAACACATTCTTGGGGGAGGGGGAGAGAGAGAGACCAAGAACACACAAGTTTTCCTCAGAATAATGGAATGAAGATGGGGAGGGTGATATTGGCCTGTATTTCTGCAAAATGGTTAGAATAACAATGCTTTTCTATTTTGAAGGCAAGGAGAGAAATAACTGTGGTTTTCTGACTTAGTTATCACAATGATTAGCTTAGGAATTATCCAGATTTACTTGTTAAAGGGGCAATGGAGCATCTGTTAGTCTTCAGACAGCAAAACATCATAAGCTATCTTTAGTCTCTCTCTCTCTCTCTCTCTCTCTCTCTCTTCTTTTATTTTCTTTTTTATTTTATTTTCTTTCTTTCCCTGGAGTTGTGTGACTATGGGGACAATATTTCAAGATGTCTATCCTTAACTCATAATACATAAATTCAGCTTTAGAAAAAGTTAACAGATTCCAAACTATAATTTTAATAACATTAGGTTCCTCATTTATCCAGTGTTTCCCTCCTGTCTCCCTTTTGCAGATGCTTGCAAATGAAAGCCCAAATGATTTACAATGGTTCCAGCTGCAATATCAAACAATATTAGAAAAAATGAAAGAGGCAAGAGAGGCACCTGTTAAAAATATGTTCACTATAAACTTCCTGTAGTAGGATGGCAAGATCTATGTGTACTTCCAACTTTTTATTTGCACATATCATGATTATCCAGAGCACACTGGCAGAGTCAATTTTAATTTTACTGCAAAACAATTTGCCAGAACACGTTGCCTCTTCAATTTGTCAAACAGTTATTATATCTCACCAGTTGTGACTCATGAATTTTGGCACAAAAAGGGGTGAATGGGTTGGTACAGGGAGAGAGAAACATTTAAATGCTTTAAAAATATTTCTACAGAAACATGGTGTACTATAAGTATTCAAACAACCTACATAAATGTATGTCAATCACTTAATACAAAAATATTAATAATATAAAACTAGGACATGCATATTAATTTAAATTTTAAAAAAGTTCTATAAAAAGTGCTTTAACAATTGAAACTAGAAGATACTTATATATGTTTTTTCCATATTTCATGGCAATTAAAGATCTACAATATTTCACAAAATAAACGTATCTCAGTACTTGCTTTAAAAAGGAATTCTGCTTGCGTAAAACTCCATAGGATTCCAGTTATTTAAATCTATTAAAATAAAACTAAGCATGAACTTAAATGCTTGGAAGTATTTAACATTTCTGTTTCATTTAATTTTTATTTCAATAACAGGGGAGCCCACACAAGATTGAAATGCAGAAATATATGGCAAGTTATGTCACATATGTCAAGTCATATCCAACTCTAGAAGGTGCAGCTCATCTGATTTCTTAGCCGAGTAAGCCAGCATCTTCCAAAGGCATGTGGTCATGTCATGTGACTATGGTCATGGGACTAGCATGACTATACACCGAGGTTCATGGAATGCTGTTTAAATAAGTGATACCTATTTATCTACTTACATTTGCATTCTTTCAAACTGCTGGGTAGGCAGGAGCTGGGGCAAATAAGAGCTCACCCCATTGCGTGGCATTTAGATCTCAAACATGAGCTGCAAGCTTTTCAGCTGTCAAGCTCATTGCCTTTAACTGACTCTCTCTCTCTCTCTCTCTACACACACACACACACACACACACACACACACGAAATAAGAACAGGTCTTGCATGGGGTGTGTGTATAAGTTACACATGCCAAGTACATCATCTTTTTAAACAGAGGATAGAGGGAAGAAAATTAAGATGCATGCAATGGTACAACCCCACATACATATAGTACATATCTTGATGAGAAAAACAAGTTCCTAAATACATAAAAGTAGAAAAACAGGTAAGAACACACATTTGTCTTCTTAAATTCTTGGCAAATATAAATCAATATTTTTATTTTAAAGATAAATTGTATCAGATGAAAAACATCTAATTTTCATTTCAGGTAAATATAATGCTTAGTTAGATCAAAATTTGTTCAGGTTGAAAATCTGTTTAGATTCCGATGTAACAAAGATCTATGCTAACTGCATGTTAGACATGTGCTAAACTGCAAGCTGTCAAGTCAGAAAAAAGTTGGCAAGGTTTGCAGGACTTTTGAATACAGGAAGAAAATAAATACAAAGACTTTTTAGACTGCTGCCAACTTTTGTCAGTGGGTGCAAAACCTGTTCCAGTAAATAGGTTGGTCTGTGGGTGGCTTGTTTGAAAGAAGATTATGCTCTTGAATTAAGGCGTCTGCCAAAGCAACACTTACTATATTTCATTTTCTATTAAATTTGATTGGAATATAATATAATTAATATAAAGTTTACTTTCTAATAGCATATTTAATATATATATTATCCTAGACCAGTGATGGCTAACCTTTTTGCCATTGCGTGCCAGGAGGGAGGTGGGGAAGTTTCATGAGTGCGTGTACCCACATCCATAATTCTTTGCGGCCTGCCCTGAGCATGCATGCGCAACCCCCCTCACCCCCGTTCCTGGTACATGATGGCCCGGTAGGCTTGTTTTTCTTTCTCACCTGGCTCCAGATCCTCTCTGTGCATCTGGGGAGGGCAAAAACAGCCTTTTCCACTCCCTTGGAGGCCCTCTGGAGGTCTGAAATGGCCCATTTCCTAACTCCCAGTGGGACAGGAAGTGATTTTTTTGCCATCCCCAGCCTCCAGAGCCTCTCTAGGAGTCTGTGCGCCAGAGCTGAGCTGGCGTGCCCACTGATATGGCTACATGTGCCACCTGTGGCACAGTGCCATAGGTTCGCCATCACGGTTCTAGACCATAGCAACAACTTTTCAATATCTAAGGGAGTCTTTAATCCAAGTTTATAAAGGCAACCAGAAAATCAGGTTGCACTCCACTGTCTTAGAACTCAGGGTTTCACTGGGAAGGTGAAAATAGGCAATATGGTTCTAGCAATTGAGCAGTGATTGGATCTTTGTAAAAAGGAAGCAGGGCTTTGATTATATGGTTCCACTGCCATCTTGCTTTCTTTTAACTCTTTCCCAGATGCCTTAGTAAAAGCTTGAATATTGGAAAGTATTAAAAGCTACTAGCATAAACATTTACAAATGAGAAGACAATGAATGAAGGTCAGAAAAAAAATGAAAAATACATTTTTCGTGCATGCCTCTGAGAGAATATTTGTACAATCTGTTCCAAATTATCTTCACAGTGGCAAAGACATTAACATTAAATTAGCAAAACATTAGCAAAAACTATGACTGATCAATTAAGAGTGCAGATGAAAGATGCATAGAAACAAATGCAATTATGTAGAAAAAAAAGAACTTATATTATGGAAATGTGTTTATTCACAATATCAGCATTTTTCTATGGGTGGCTCATAACACTAACATTGACTATTCTAAACATAATAAAAAGATAAAATCAACAAAAAAATTCTCTAAGGTAAAAGACAGTAATCAGACACCATATGTAGCAGCTATTTAAATCCTCAAGTTCTAAATTTAACAAGCCCACATAATACAAATTAATATAATAAATAATATATGACAAAATTGTATAAAACTCATTTACCAGTTTTATATTAATATTTATATAAATAGAAGTAAAAATAACAACAGTATACATAACATTTCATAGAAGGGATTAGACATCCTCACAAATGTAAATAACTATAAACTTCTCAAGAGATGAATTTCAACCAAATTGAATTGATTCAGGGGTGTCAAACTCACGGGGCACAGGCCTGATGCCTCATGCACTGGCCACACCCATGCCCGGTTTAGCAAAGGGGAAAAAAGTTGTGATACATCATGTGGTGATGTGAGTTTGACACCCCTGAATTGATTCATAATAGGTTCATTTAAGATCAGTCAAAGAAGTATTCCTACAATGTTTCCATATTCTGTGGATCTACAGAATTTTTCCAGAGTTTTAGTGTTTGTGGGTTCATAGGAACATACAGATGGGGACAAAATACATTTTTCTCAGGTCTTCAGTTCAATAAAGCATTATGGTTGTGAATGGGGCAGAAACATAAAAGAGTAGAGCTTTGTATTTAAGAACTTTAACTTTTGATCACCATGAGCAATTTTGTCCTAGCTATCTATTCACAGTTTTGTGGGATAGATCCTGAAAGAGAAACATTAGCCTAATTCAGATTTTCAGTGAAATGTTGTCTTATCTGCACCAAAAACTTTATCAGTAGGGTACACTGCTCCATCCTCTCCTTGCGACCTTTGCACATGATCAGTTTCCACAGCCCAGGCAAAGGTGCACTCTTCTCATTAGCTTATATAAAAAATTGCCTATAAAAAGTAAAAAATGTACACGGTACTAATATTGATTGAACATGACAAGGTCTTCCAAAGCAAAATCTGGGAAATAGAGGTGAGCATGAGTTGAGCTCTTATTTTCAAAGACAGAGCATTACCAAAGAGCCATTTCTCATATATGAGCACTAAATTCATATGAATGAACAAAGATGCTGTTTTTAAACATTTCAAGGGAGTGCACAAAATACTGCACTTTTCTAACTTACAAGCTTATTAAGTGATTTAAGAAGCTCAGTTTGAACATTATTCAAATTTATTAAGTAAATCTTAGGCCTGAAATGTCTTTACTGATCATGTTTTGAACTTATTCTTGCTAAGCTTTATGTCTTCATAATCCCTTTTTTTAATTCTACTTGTTTAGTTAGGAATTTAGAAGCTTGCTGTATTAAAATAAATAGCTTACAGAAACAAAGAGGACTTGTGCAAAGGTTTTATCCATTTAAGGACATACAATGTCAATGGATGGGAGAGAAGCCTATCTAATTCCTCTGTGAGGAGGAATATTTTACTGTATTACAAAATCATCTTTGCAATTAAGTCTAGAGTATCTTAGCCTGATGGTTTTCTTCTTTTTTAACTGTGCAATCTTATGCATGCCTACACTGTAATAGTCCATTGAGCTCAAATGAATTTACCGCCACAGAACTATGCATAGATTTTCAGCCTCAATATCACAGAGATAATATTTGCTTGTATATTGACAAAAAAGATACACTCACAGTAGATATGTACCCATATATTTGCTTTGCGCATATTTCATGGCTTCTGGTAAAGTTCTTTATGATTAATCTTAGATAGAAACAAGTGCTCCCTTTCCCCAAAACTTTATATTTGATACTCCCCTTCCTTCTTGATGCCTCTAGGCAAGGCAAATCAAGGAAAAGTATGTGTTAGATGCCAGAGATTTTTTCCCCAGGATGCAAGGTATCTATAGTAAGTATAGGATAAGAGCAAGCTGAACTGGAAGGCAGGGTTAAGCATGTCTTTAGCTTGGAATCATTGCATTGCCACAAAAGGCCTAAGTCCACCATCACCACCCCTGTTGACTCTTATCTATTAGTTTTGCCCATTAGTTGACTAGATTCTTGAATAGAGGTAGCAACAATAAACTCTTCTGTGCTTTGAACTCAATGAATGCTCCTGGTTATTTGGCCCTGATAATAAGAACTAACAAGTCCAACCCTTCTTAGCTTTTCTGAGATCAGCCAAAGAGCAGTTAGCAGCTGTCCTCAGCAATTCTAAAAACAGGTTTGCAAAATACTCATTTTGTTGTTGCTAGTCAATCCCAATTGCAGCACTGAAATTTGTGTGTAAACTATTATTGACATATCCCCCTGATTTTCATTGAATGAAAAAAGGAAAACAAAGAAAAAAATTAGTTAGGTTAAGAGAGACTTAACATACCTTAAACAGACTTAAAACATTTAAAATCACGAGAAAAGAGCAAATACTTTTTCTCTCCATATATCACTCCATCATCCACAACAACCCTTGGCTGCCAAATTAATAAAGGGAAGAAAGGAAGAAAGGGAGCAAGCTTGCAATAGTAATTGAATTATAGGCACAAACAGGTACCAGGTTGAGTACCTTTTTCCTCTAGTGGGAATAAGTGTTTGGTAGATCTTGAAAAATCCTTAACTCTTTTGAAAAATGTAAGTAATGTGACACTTTTTATTAAAGGAATCTGCTACTGAAATTATTACTTTCCTTGATCCCCATTTGACACACAATTTATCTTCACCATGACTTGGCATTTCATTCTTTAGTATTTCCAGGACTCATTATGATTGGAAAAATGTCATTCAGCTATCAATGAACTTGGTACTATTTCAGCATTTTAAACTCAGTGTCTCAAAAAGCAACAAACAGTAAGCTTGGTTATCAAAGAAAAGAAAAAAATATCCTAATTACAAAATTTAGATATAGTGAATTTATAATTTAATAAAATTATTATTATTTACTTTATTCATTGAGCATGAAACTCAGTCAACTGAACATTCAAAAATGCATCACAAATACCATTGACTGGTGCTAATGGTTGATATGGGTTG
>JANHZT010005161.1:56186-79522 GCA_032468215.1 Stegonotus admiraltiensis
TTGTAAAACTTTTCAATAAAAAAAATTATTGAAAAAGAAACTATCACTTCACAAACAAATGTAGTCTTGTACATTTTTAAAGCTAGATGTATCTTCTAGTAAAATATCTGAAAATTTTGGATTGGGAAAATCTTTAAAATCACCTGCATTAATCAAAGCAAATAAAGAGAGATTTCCAATCATCTGCATATTAAGTGAAAGTATTACATAACCTTGACTGAACTGATTGTGTAATTGAAAACAGTAATGGTTAGTAGAAAGAACTTGGGAAAAAAAACTCATTTCCCCAACCTTGGAGGAGAATTAATTTTTTTAACTAGTTTTAACTACTTTAACTACTTTTAACTAGTTCCAAAAAGAAATAATATGTCATGCTTACTTTGAGCTCTTAGAATGTAATATATCTTTACCTCAACAGAAAATGTGAAACATGTTTAGCTTTTAGACATGTATAGTCTGTAGGAATAACTTACCTAGAAATAGCAACAGCAATAGCATTTAGACTTCATAGTGCTTTTTACTGCCCTCTCTAAGCGGTTTATAAAGTCAACCTAACAGAGAAACAATCTTTTGAATCTGCCCTATAAGTCACATAATGACCTCAGCATCTTATACATTCAATGTAGCTACTGTGAAATCTTCCAGGGGTGTGTGCATGCACACCAAACATTGGTGCTGGGAATCTAGTAGAAGGGTATTTTTGCCGATGAGATGCATTGCCAGATGTACAGACCTCTTTTTAATATGCAGAAAGGTGTAAATTAATTCCAGTACATTTTTTTTAGCCTCCTAAGAATGGGGGAAAAAATGAATGACTCTTTTTACAACCCTGTAATCAGGGTGAGGTCGGGGTGACTGAATGGATCTAAGCATTTACTGACTGGATACTTTCCCAATGCCTACATGGAGTTTGCAGCAGATATTTTATCTCTACGCCCTGATAGAAAAATATGTGTCACTGCCTAGGATTGAACTCTCAAACATTATGAGTAGGAGACAAGAGTTTTCACCTCTAGGCCACCACACTGCTCTGCAATGTGGAATGACTGTATCGACACCTATATCCAGGTATCATGCATCTCAACATGTCCTTTCCAAATAACAAATGGTATTTAGAAAGGAACTTAGAAATAATATAAGGATTTGCATATTGGTCTATCAGCAAGAGATCTTCTTTGGGCTCAGACACTAAGAGTAAGTCCTCTTAACAGTCCACAAATTCCAGCTTTATAGCCATGACTGGAAAAAGGCAACACCAAATCATTTCCATGTTGTTGCCAAGAAAACTGCATGACTTTTTTTCCATATAGTCACCAGAAGCCTAAGTTGATGGAGTATTTATCTTACCTTATCAACATGTTTTACCTGGAGCACTCCAGTTATGGGGAGAACTATACATTGTTCAGCAAGAGATAAACACAGGAAGGTCAAAGTTGAATGAATGGGACCAACACTTAGCATTGCCCAATTTCTTTCTATTTTTAATGCTTCATATTGTGGATATGCATTTTTGAGACTATGCAAAACTTTCATGATAACCCTGTCAGTTGTTAGAATTCTGTCCTATAACTTATTTATTTATTTATTTGGTGTATGGCTGGTCACACATAATATTAAAACACTTCATTTTTACAGGTTAAAACAATTAGAACAATTTTAAAAAAGCAGTAAGAAAACCTAAGAGGAAAAACAGAAATAACATTTCAGAGTTTAATGTTGAGTTTGGAGACCCAGTCAGAAGCTGTCATTGTTACGCAGAAGAAGTCCCTAAAATCTCCTGGGAACCTTCTGTTAGAGCATTCCCTCACTATATGTTGGATAGTCTGTTGGGGTGGCCCACAATCTCATTGTGCAAATCCATTGTGTCCTATAACTGAAACAAAATTATTTTGTCTTCCAGTATCTAGGAAATGGTTAGCACATGGATTTATCAAAAACATAGACAAATCTGTCTAAAGTATTTATTCTAAGTTCAGCAGAGGATCTAGAGGCAATTAAAATCACAAGTAGGATCAAAAGAATTATATTTTAATGGACAACTGTTTCCATATGTGTCAGAATAGGTTTTCCAGGTCACCTTTGTTGGGCAGGATACCATATTTAATGGGAACCATTAAGAAAAGCAGAATGGAAGCCAGATAGATCTGAACCTTAGCACACTCTTCAGTGTTCATCTATACATGTTTCACTGAGATGAATGGAAGCTCTATAAAAACATGGAGGTGCGCTTGTAAAACTCCTGTTCATTTCCTTAAGGCAAATGGAGGAACATGCCACAAGGGATTGCAGTTCATGCTAACTTCTGTGAAGCCACCCTGAAATTAGAGCTAAAGAAATATGATCCAGAACTTTTGTCATGTAACAGAGACAGAACATAATTTGAACTTCCTGCCATTGCTGATAATGAAACATTCATGTTTCCACATGAGGTCAAATGTACTGAGGGATTCCTGCCATACGTTTTTATTATTCTTTTTAAACAGGATGGTATAATTTTAACAATTTGAAGGATTGCTTGTAGGAGAGGAGGTCATAATTTGTGTTTTACTTAGGCATCATATCCCTCAGTGCTTAAAAAATGTACTTTAAATATACCTTAATTATTTTGATTGCTTTACTTAGCTACTAGATAGCTGGCTGATTTGCAATAGGCAAGAAATGCCCCTTGTAAATCAAGGGTCACCCTTCACTGTAATCACAAATGACAGAATGAGTTTCATTAACAACATTGGCTTCTATAACTGATTTTCTTCCTCTTTCTCTCTCTCCTCCCCCTCTCTGTGTCTGTGTGTTGATTTTTTTTTTAAAAGGGAATACTACTAAAATTTAGATCTGTTACCAGAATTCAGGTCAGGATTCAAATGCATTGATTGATAGAGCTTTATAAAGAAGTCAAGGTAAGATAGATTCTCTGATCTTCTGGCTTTTAGCCAGCGCCATCAATCTTCCACTTCTGCAAATGGTAATATTAATCATGTACAATATATTTCTTCAACCAAGGCCCTTAAAGTACCTCCTAAAGCATTCAGACAACACAAAAATAATAGAATTTAGTATGGTAAAGTATATAAAAAAGAACCAAGCAGGATGAGAAATGCCAACATTGATAACCTTGAAACTTAACTTTGGAACAAGAATGGGGAAAAATCATGCCTTCTTCAAACTTTAAGAACCTAATCTCACATCTGAATATTAATGTGTAAATCTCTGAGTAAGTTACTGTACCAACCAGTTCATCACTAATTCATTAGGACTGGCATTTGATCTTATACAGCAGCTTAAAATGCCTTTTGAAAAGTTAAACCAACTAACAGTAAAGAATCTAAAGTGTCAGGCCCTGTCAAGCACAAACAATGTCACTCTGGTTAGGCAAATGCAAGCATTGATAATCCTTTACAATCCCCCTATCAATTTTTGAGCTTTTTTTTTTCATATCATATCAGTGGAATAAGAGGAACATAAGAGATGATTGGCCCAAGGGAAGACATTTCTAGCACTTTGAATATGATACATCTTCACTAATAGCAATGGGATCTAACCATACATTAGCCTGAATCTAAGCTTTTCAATGAATCATGATGTAGTTCAGTACAGTACATCAGTGACCGATTGAAGTACCTAGAAGGTTGTGACAGTTCCATTCCTCAGTTAGGCAAAGATATAGAATGGCTTGATGCCCAGCAGATATTGTCCATCCAAGATTTATAATGATCTATTGAGACACCGGCCAGCTTTCCATGGCTACATAAAAGAAAAAGAAAGAAATCACATAAAGTCTGCATCATCCAAGCTTATTGTCATTTCAAATCCTTACTCCTCTTGAGTCCTATGCCTTTGAACATTTCTCAATCTTCTGTCCTTTAGATGCACTGGGTCAAAATTCACAAAATTTCAAGCTACACTGTTGCGTGGGTATCAAGTTGAAAAAAGACTACTGTAATATTTCTTGAAGTTTTCAGATAAATGTAGAAGAATCTCTACAATCTAGGACTTTCATAAATTGCTTTTCCTCTTTTCAATTTTCCCAAACAAACCTTTTTTTCTGTCATTCTTTTTTCTACCTCCTGGTTCTTTTTGTAATAAATAAAACTGAAGTATTCCCAGTGAGTCAACTATACCAGAGCAAGACATGGTGGAGTCATGTTGTAACCATAGATTAAAAGCAGTGGTGGAATTCAATTTTTTTTACTACCTGTTCTGTGGGTGTGGCTTGGTGGGCATAGTGTGGCTTAGTGGGCATGGCAGGGGAAGGATCTCCTGCAAAATCTCCATTCCCATCCTACTTCAGGGGAAGGATACTGCAAAATCCCCATTTCCTCCCCACTCCTGGGAGAAGGCTATTGCAAAATTTCCATTCCCACCTCACTCTGGGGCCAACCAGAGGTGGTATTTGCCGGTCCTCTGAACTACTCAAAATTTCCAGAACCTGTCAGAACCTGCTGAATTTCACCCCTGATTTAAAGGTAAACTGCTGTAAAGAAGGTCAGAAGCTACTTCTTTGTACCGTTTTTTTCTTTCTTTTCTGTTTTTCTTTTACCTTTTGAACGACTTTACTTGAGTGTCCTTCACTAAACCAGCACTGAATTTCAAATAGTAAGCAAGAGGGCTAATCAGAGGTAGATACTTATTTTTAAGGTCAAGTTCATTACTTTCAAGAGTTGAAAATTAATTAGTCTTTAGTTTTAAGAAAAATAATACCAAAGTTAGGATAGTCACAGTTTGCAAATGATGCTGCTACCATTTTCTAATTGCCTGGGAATTAGAACAACCTAAGAAAATTAAATTAGGTTAAAGTACTCCCAGATGTTTTCACTGGTCACTGCCCTATTATTAGAAAAACAAGCTTTAAAATTGTTTGACAATTAGAAATCAATTAGAATCTTTTTTTCTTAGAACAGAGAAAGTAACATATATAAATATGCATATCATATATATGTTTTCTGAAGTTTTCGCTGGTATTTGTATGTAGGTCTTTGGTTATTCGGCTTTTCTCCAGTTGGAAGTTCCTTGGTGACATTTCGATGAAGTCTCATTCGTCATCTTCAGGCTGGTGTCTTCGACCTTGTGCTTCTAGGACCATTGCCTAGGAGCCAAGGTACTTCCAATTTTACGCAGGAGAAAACCCGAATAACCAAAGACATATATATGTGTGTGTGCATGTATGTGTGCGTGTATGTGTGCATGTATGTGTGCGTGTATGTGTGCGTGTATGTGTATGTGTATGTGTATGTGTATGTGTATGTATGTGTATATGTATGTATATGTATAATTATATAATTATATATATATATATTTGTTTTCGTAGTTTTTCACAGGTAGAGGTATGCAAGTTTTGGTGTATTCGGGTCTTTTCCCGTGTACAGTTAATTATAACTGATGTGAGCTTAAAAAACCAACATGATTTTAGTATTTCCCCTTATTAATACTATGCAAATGGACATATTTCCCATAGGAAAGAACAACATATATCTGATCTTTAACTATTCATGCTTAAATGCTTAATGAGCTTAATGGAAATTTTAATGAGTTTTCCATGATTCACTTAGATGGCTAATTAAATAAAATATAACTGATATAGTCACGGATGCTGTCTTTATGGCAAATGTGTTTTTGACGAAGGATTTGGTTTGCTTGATGTCTGTCATGGATAATGTCACATTATCTTGATCTGAATCATCAGCCTACTTAAACTGAATCTGAACAGATTTACCAAAGTAAATCTCTGATTACTGGAAACATACTTCATTTGTATTGTTGTCATATCTGCATATTGCAGCATATGGGTAAATCACATTCCTTAATTTAATATGCATTTACCTTGACTGACTTTTTTTTTATGTTAACGAATATGTTTACAATTTAACTGCACAGGGGAAGAGTTTATATTATATGCTTTGAATGGCTCCATGGCTCCAAACAGAAATAGCTAAAAGCAGAGATTCCTACGAATCTGACTTCGTTGTTGCAATTACAAAACCAGCATTTGCAACATCGCAAATGGGATTTCTTTCCCCTTGTGTAGGTATATATGATGTCATGACACATGTTTTGCCATTTTCTTCCTTTCCTTCATGATCCTCCAGCACCCAAGGCTGATATAATCTAGAAATAATGTTATTAATGATCTATAAATAATGCAATTGCATTTTAATTGAAAACCAAATGGAATTTTGTGCTGTCCTCCCTTCTTCAGGCTGGCTGCATTATTTTTGAGAGTGAAAACCCCAGCAGAGCTCTCAGCGGCAGTGTATCAATCATCCTGAAAAATGTATTCATCCCTGGTTTAGATTGATTGACATAACTCTCCAGTGCTTCAGATAGTAATCCAGAATGAACCTGGGGCATTTGCATGAAAAGCATGTGTCCTGCTATTGAGCTATAGGCTTCTCTCTTGATGGTTGATAGAATATAGTCATTGTGTATATTGCAAGGATAAGATCTTTCAAGAATTTACCAGCTATATTAAAATTTCCAAGGTGTTTATTTGAATTGCTGTGTCATGTTGGATGTCACCCATAAACTTGCAGCAAATAGCTTTGAAGTAGCAACTCAATATTTCTTTTCTGATCCATTGAATAAGCTACAGTATAAGCATCTATATTTATGTTAGTTTAACTGGAGATGAGGAAAATTTGAGAAATTCAGACTTAGGCAGAAAGGTTTAGACAGTTGTACAAATTTAACATAAAATATAAAATAGGACATTCTTGAAAATAAAGGTAATATTATCTAATCCTGCATTCTTCCTAGATTTAAAATTACAATACAATTTAGGCCCGTTGCGTTAGCAGTGTTTTTGCCACATGAAGGTGTGTTGCAATGAATTGAGGGATGCATCATTGCACCTTGATTAAGATCTGGGTAGGGCTGTTTGCCTCAATGAGAAATTCTGGTACAATGACAGGAGTTTTGACACTTGTGTATTACATGCTTAAAGGCCCATTAACTAGTCAAATAATGTGGCTGTTCTGCTCCATTGTTTAAAAGCAAGGTGCCACATTGTTTTATAGTTCTTCTCTGAAGGAGTAAATGTGACTTTGATGGAGCAACATTCTTTGCAAACCTTGAACTAGTTTCAGCCTTGGCAGTCATTAATAAAGTGTTTATATTACAGTCAAAACCATTGATGTATACAAATCTTGATTCTCACTTTTAGGGAGTGAATACACACACACACACACACACACACAAGCTTAATGGTGTGTGTGTGTGTGTATGTGTATGTATAAAGGTAATTTTAAGTGGAGGACAGCAAATGGATCATAAACTTTGGTCCTCACTATTAAACTACTATTAAATGTGTTTTTGAGAGAATTTATTTATTATTTAGACTTCTATATTGCTTCATAGTGCTTTACAGCCCTCTCTAAGCGGTTTACAAAGTTAGAATATAGCATATTGCATACTAGCATATTAGCATATTGCATTAGGATTAGCATATTGCCCCCAACAATCTAGGTCCTCATTTTACCTACCTCGGAAGGATGGAAGGTTGAGTCAACCTTGAGCCGGTGAGATTCGATCTGCTGATCTGCTGAACTAGCAGTCAGCTGCAGTACTGCACTCTAACCACTGTGCCATCTTGGCTCATATGAACAGACATGATAAAATTTGAGAGTTAGTGATGCCCAACATCCTAAGCAGGAGTGTCAAACTATTGGCCTGTGGGCTGAATGCATCATGTGCTGGCCACGCCCCTCCCCAAGTTTAGCAAAGGGGAAAAAAGTTGTGATACATCACATGATGGCAATGTGATGCAGCAAGTTTGACGCCCCTACCCTAAACTCTTATTAGAAATGGATAAGTGGTTTGATCAGCAAAAAGATATATAGGCAGGACAGCAGAATAATAATTTTTGAAATTTTGTTTTATTACAAAAATCCCATTAATCTAACTCCTCAAGACAATGTTGCTGTGCTTGAGTACTATCAAAGATCTGATAGGAAAATAGATATCTGTTGTCTGCAAGAAGTTGGAGTTTAACTGTCACCATTCATTAAACTACTATGCAATACCAAAGTCACATAGATACTGATTTGTCTTGAAACATTTTTGCCAATTTTTCTGGAGGCATATGTCATCTATATTGATTCTCTTTATATGCAGCGGACATTGTTAGTTTATAGTTCCTTTCCCATAACTGTTGCCATCTATCGAGCTCAATTGAATATCCACATTTTTTTGCCCAAGCAATCATTATTTCCTTTACTTGTTCTTCCTCTAATTTCATACTAAGCAGAAAGCTATAGATTTTTAAAATTATTTTATCCTCTGTTCCCATGAGTATCTTATCCAAATCTGTCATTTCTAAATAAAAACCATATAATTTTCATATTTTTCATACCTTGCTTGTATTTGCATATGCGTGTACCAGTCTATCACAATCCCTTGTTCTTCCATTTCTTGTTTCCCTTTCAATTCCCCCTTGCCTGTAAGTAAGTCTTTATATCTAAAAATATTTCTAAAATTAACCATATTTGGATGTATCAATTCTTCCATTGTTGATAACCATATTGGAATTTTCACATAGTCTTTATCTCTAACCTTCTCCCACACTAATAACAATGCATTTCTTACATAGTGTCTATGAAAATAGATATGCATCTTACTTCTACCATACCATAAAAATGCATGCCATTCCAATTGCAAATCATGTCATTCCAAAGTTAGTAATCTTATATTTCTTAATTCAGTCTGTTCTTTCATCCACATGAATGCTGCTGCCTGGTAATATAATTCCCAATTCGGCAGTCCAAATCCTCCCCTTATTCTTGCATCTTGTAGCATCTTTATATTAATTCTTGCCTTTTTTCCCTGCCATATAAACTTCCTTGTTATCTTGTTTAGGTATTGAAAATAAGTCTTTTCAATTTTTATAGGAATTGTCTGGAATAAAGACAATAACTTCGGTAATATATTCATCTTGATTATTGCTATTTTTCCTATAAATGATAATTGCAAAGTTTTCCATTTTTCCAAGTCTTTCTCAATTTGTCTTTTTAATTTATAATAATTATCCTATTTTATTGTTACACATCTTGAAGTTAATTGTATTCCTAAGTATCTCACTTTTTTCACAATTTGTATATCTAATTTCTCCCTTAATTTTCTTTTTTGTTTTTCTGTAATATTTTTACCAATATTTTTGTTTTTTTTTAATTCATTTTTAAACCTGCTACCTCTCCATATCCCTCTATTTGTTCTAATAATTTGGGTCCTATTTTTCTGGTTCCTCAAAAATAAATACTAAATCATCCACAAAGGTTTGTAGTTTATATTCCTCTTTTTTAATTTTCATCCCTTTTATTTCTTCATTTCATCTTATATTTCTATTTAGCACTTCTAGAGTCCATACAAATAACAATGGGGATAAGGAGTCACATAGATACCATGAAGAGAATCAAAGATTAGCTGATACTTTTCCTTTAAGACATATTAGTTATGATTGTATATCATTTTTTGAAAAAATGTGTATATAAATAATTTTGCAACAATGATTTATTAGATTCAGTGGGCTACTGTCTTTTCTACAATGGATAATTCTTGATTTTTTTTCAGCATTGTTCCAATTCAGTATTTTTTCCCAAATGTAATGATAAACAAAACACATCAAAAATATCTCTGAAAGTTTATAAATGCTCATTATCCTGCTAACATTAATCTGTATAAATATGTACATAATTTTGTAAATACATACAAAAGGACAACTTTAGAGGCAGACTGTATCTAAATACAAATGTAAGGTATCAAATGCTAATGTTTGAAATATTTAGTTTAGCATGCCATTTCAAGTGAAAATGAAGGTATTTTGTGTATACATCTCATATAATTTGTAATTATGTGCTCTATACGAGCTGTGACAAGTAAGCTATTTGAATGCAGATGATATTGTTCTTTGTATGAGATCAACTGCCATTGATAATTTCAATGACGGATAACAGTCATTAATTGATTTAGTATCCAAACCCTTTGTTCAGACCAAGATATTAATATTAAAATGCCAAAATAAATAATACAATTTTTTTTTCAAGGGATTTGTGTTAAACCAGCAGAAAAATTACAATATTTTGATTGAGTACTGATGGATTGTCCTTGATATGGTGAATGAAGAACATTTATATGATACATAAGAAGCATGTTTTATCTATAAAATATTATTTTCAGTGTTTCAGAAGTTAAAAGAGATGGATCTGAGCTGTTGGATAATTTTGGATAATGGTAATTACATTAGGAGCTGTGAAAAAATGTTTTTGGTTTTTTTTGGCAGAAAGGAAAAATAGCTAGGTAAGCCCCAGAGCTCACTGTAACAACATTGCTAAAAAGGCATTAAGAGTTATCAACCTTATTTTACTAAGTTTTCTCTCTGGTAATGCTATACTTCTAACTAGGGCAGTGATAGCTAACCTTTTTGCCATTGTGTGCCAGGAAGGGGGGGTGGGGAGGTTCGCACGCCCCCCTTCTATGTGCCCTGTGCATGCATGCATGACCCTACTCCTCCCCCCCACTCCTGGCACGTGATGGCCCGGTAGTCCCATTTTTCTTTCTCACCTGGCTCCAGATCCTCTCTATGCATCTTCCCCACTCCCTCAGAGGCCCAAAACGGCCCATTTCCCAACTTCTGGTTGGACAGGAAGTGATGTTTTTTGCGGTCCCCAGCCTCCAGAGACTCCTCGAGAAACTGTTTTCACCCTCCCCAGATGCATAGAGAGGATCTGGAGCCAGGTGAGAAATAAAAACGGGCCTTCCCCATTTGACCCCCTGGGCCTTCCCCAGGGGGTTGATCCTCCTTCCTCCAGAGGGCCAACCCCCTAGGCCCTCTGGAGGCAGGAAACAGCCTGTTTCCCTACTTCTGGAGGGTCCAGAAGGCCTGAAAATTAACTGGCCAGTGCATGCATGCACGCTGGAGCTGAGCTGGCATGCCAGGTAAAATGCTCTGTGTGCCACCTGTGTCACGAGTGCCATAGGTTCACCATCACAGTACTAGGGCATATAAAACCTTTGCCAGACCTATCCTTGAATACTGCTCACCTGCCTGGAACCCATACTGTATTTTGGACATTAATACATTAGAGAGAGATAAGAGGTATTTTACAAGAAGAGTACTCAACTCCTCTGCTCGCAATAAAATTCCTTATACCACCAGGCTTGAAATTTTAGACCTGGATAACCTTGAACTATTCCGTCTACATTCAGATCTAAGCTTAGTACACAATATTATCTACTTTAACATTCTACCTCTTAATGACTTTTTTAACTTCAACCGCAATAACACAAGGGCTATCAATAGATTCAAACTCAATGTAAATCGCTCTAATCTTGATCATAGGAAATACAACTTCAGCAATAGAGTAGTAAATGTCTGGAACACTCCACCTGATCCTGTGGTTAGTATCTCTAACCCACATACCTTTTACCCTAAACTGTCTACACGTTTCTTAAGAGGTCCCTAAGGGGGCATGCATAAGTGCACGAGCCTGCCTACTGTCCAGGGGTGAGTTCTACTTACCTTTACTACCGGTTTGCAATGGGAGTGCGTGTGCCCTTCTGCACATGTGCAGATCATCAATTATGACATCCGGGCATGTGGGCGGTTCTACTGTCCCCATTTATATGTAATCATTTTATGTGTTTATGGCTATGTTTTACCTATTTACATCCATTTTTTGTACCATTTTTTTCATGTGTCCATGTCTATGTCTATACTGATACTTGTTTCCTTGTACTTGTTGACAAACAAACAAACAAATAAATAAATAAAAAATAACTAGATATGATTGACTGTTTTTTAGTCTTTCTAATCTTCCATGATGGCTGGAACTTTTCAAGTCCAGTTGCTATAAAACTGTTCAGCTGTAACAATTTCAGAAGTAGGACACATATTGGTGGTGTCATATAGAGAGACTTAAAATGACCCCCTCACTGAGAGATGTAATCCTGACCACCCCACACCCCATACATAATGAATATAGCTATACAAGTTGTTTGTAAAAAAAAATGCAGAGAAGCAGAGGTTTTCCTTCACAGTAGGATCTATTTTTGAAAGTTATACAGATAGTATGAATATTTATTTATTTATTTATTTATTTATTTATTTTTCATATTTCTATGCCGCCCAACTCTCTGAGGACTCTGGGTGGCTTACAACAAGGACAGTATGAACAATATACAATAAGAAACATTTTTTTTAAAAAAAACCATACACACCATACACATGGCCGGATCTTGCAAGATTGCAGTGGCGAGTCAATGGCCCCAAGCCTGCCAGAAAAGCCAGGTTTTCACCATTTTCCAGAAGGCCAGTAGGGTGGGAGCAGTCCAGGCATCAGGAGGTAGCTGATTCCAGAGAGCCGGGGCAGCCACAGAGAAGGCCCTCCCCCGCGGACCCGCCAGCCGACATTGTTTAGCTGATGGGACATGGAGGAGGCCAATTCTGTGGGATCTTACTGGTTGCTGGGAGCTATGTGGTAGAAGACATTAAGGTAGATGTACATTAAGAACTTCTGGCAAATGATGGACTGCACCTGACAATGAAGAATGTCAACTTCTCTCTCCCCCCACCTCTTATTTTTAACAAGGCATTAGTGATGATAAAGTAAAGTGAAGAAATATATACAAATGAATTGTAGAATGCAGAATAGAAATGAAAAACAGAAGAGAACATATATAAGAGATCACGTATCATGTTTCTTGGAAAATAAGATGAAAGAAATGTTGCCCAGGAAAGAGAATTTTATTTATCATAGCTTCCCCTAGAAAGCATGGCCTTAATTAGAATAATTAATTTTGAATATCTATATATCATCCCAGTTAATTAGCACAAAGCCATATGAGACAAAATATTACAACAGGACAGGTTTTATGCATACCTGTACAGAAATAATATATTTTCCATTAGGTTGAAGGGTCTTATTCTTAGATAAAAGAGACTTACATAGAGAGGCTTATATAAGAATGCATTGTGAATGAACTAATTGTTTATATTTTCCTGATATAGCACAAATGTAAACCGAGGAGAATATTGCAGAAGTTAACTTCTGTTTGTCATTTTTCAGAAGGTAACAGTGTTAGGCTTTTTTGCAGAATCAACAAAAACCCTTGTGGCACTTTAAACCATATCAAATCTATTATACTATAAGCTTTCACAGGCTGGAGTCCTGATTCCATAATAAATGTACTTTTTTAAAGAGGCTGCCATGCCCTTTGTTATATATTGTGCAACATTTATATTATATGATTATTTCTATATTAAATTGAAACCTCTTTTCATGGTTCAAAAAGGAGGGCTTGAAATGGGCACTTGGATTTATTTATTGTATATTGGCGTATCATTCTAACTTTGTAAAGATATAAAGGCATTTGGAATGCCTTTCTAATTTGAAGGAGACTTTATTGAGTAAATCAATAATAATGGAAAACCAAGGCAGAAAAACAAAATACAATTTCAACAGCTTTTCTTGGTAGCCCTACAAAATAAAGTTCATGCGAAGCAATAGGATTCTATCTCAGCTTTTATTAGAATATTTCAAAGATGATTCAGGACCTTCCATCCAATGCTGGAAGAAAACAAAGACAAATGAAAACTAATGACTTTGGAGGGAGGAGGAACAGAGGAAACAGATTACAGAATATAACTGCCGGCATATTCATAGACATAGACATCATATTCATCAGCCCTTATGACAGTAAATGTGAAGGCAACAATTGGATAAAGGAAGGAAAATAGCCTCAGGTGGGTGAAGGAACATGGGATGAAATAAACATTTGATCTTACGTAAAGTAAAGAAGGTCTGTTTGATATCACACACTGCTAATCTTTCTCCCTAATGCTGAATAAGTGAATTTGTGCAATTTGTGCAGTTGGCTTAATTTACTTCCACACTATATGCTATTATAATGTTAACTACTGAATCTCACATTGTAGTAATTCTCCTTTTTATATGTAAATATTTACACATTTTTTATTAAAATACCTAAGACATTCATAAAATATCATTTAGCTACAAATATAACATTATTAGACATGTCATGCACCTTTGAATCATTGTTTCAGAGATACTTCCTTACCTAAACAAAAACAAAATGAGCACTGATGGGCAAAAAATTGGTGAGAGTAGGAGTGACTGCCAATTTCTCCTTGGCTTTTCCCTGAGTTTTCTTGTGGTAAACTGGCAGGGAGCATCAGAAATCTTCCTCCCTCCTTCCTTCCCTCCCTCCACCATTTTGTCATTCTGTCATTATCTCCCTCCCTTCCTAAAATTCCTGCGGTCTTCCCCATTTTATTTAGTTGTGGGAAACTTGCACAAGTGGGGAAGCCAGCAGCAAGTTGTAAGTACAAGGCCAGCAGGTAGGTGGTTCCTGTCAGGTGGATGAGAGAATGAGGTGATACATGATGGGCTAATAGGCTCAGCCTTCTATTTTTCCAAGGTCAGTAAAATGAAGGCCCAGATTGTTCGGTTCAATATGCTGACTCTGCAAACCACTGACAAGCACTAGGGAGCAGTATATTGTAAAGCACTAGGGGGCAGTATATAAATATAAGTATTATTGCTATTGCTATGTAGATTGGGGAGAGTGCTCAGGTGTGAAGATGGGTCAGGATGGGTGGATAGGGGTTCATGAGAGGTGCTGTATGGCACAAGTTGAGTGCACCTTATTTGTGAGGAGAAAGCCTCACCTTTCTTGATGGGCTGCACTAGAAGCTGGCTATTTAGCACAGTAGACAGATGAAAGCAATTCTGGGAACAATCTGTTCATTTCCTAGCTGTAATCTTCTGGTTATTGTGACAACAATGAACCATAAAAAATCTCTTTATGTGTTCATGGACACGTTTATGCATGCATTCTTTTTATCCCCTTTAATTCCATGCTGACCATTGGACTATCAATGTGGTATGCAAAGCCTTTATTTTTTATTTTCTTTACCTAGCTTTTTCTACATTTATCACCTAATCTTCCACTTCCTTCATTTTCCATATTCTAGCATCATTAAGAACTAATTATAAATAATGCTAGATTTTTTTAAAAAGTGTTAAGTATGACTAATAATGAATGTATTACTATTAACCCAAAACAAAAGAATATGAGCTTTAATTTATATGAGGCTCATCTGTCAGTTCCCTGTATGGGAAACTGAACTCATGGGTTATTGTATTTTTTATGTGATTACAGGCAGTGCATTAGTTTTAGATGGTCTTCAGGCTCTGGAGCTCAGGAGTGTTGGTGGGTGGACTATATAGAGGCCACCTTTAAAATACTTGATATAGCATACTCTTTTTTCTTAAACTCCCAGACCGGAGATACAGGTATTATATTAGGTCATGCTCTCATGTATGAGGTATGTGTATAGAGAAATTCCTTTCCATCATCAATAAAGGACAGAACTCATAAAACTGCATACATGAGGACATGATGTAATGCAACTTCCATATCTCTCTAGTTTGAGAGTGTAAATAAAAAGAAGTAGACTTAGAATAATGGATAAATGTGAATAAGAATGGAATAAGATTATTAGAAACTATTCAGATAATTACAAACAGTTTTGAATTAGCAAGCTACTATAAAAAGTGAAAAGAGACAAAAGTCCAGGATATGTTCTTCTAAACATCCCTGAAGTAGTGTGTATTGCAAAGTGGGATCAGAAATTGATGCTACTGATAATTAAATGTCAAGGTCAAGCTCCATGCATACATACATACGCAAGTTTTGGTGTAGTCGGGTCTTTTCCCATGTAAGATTGAGAGTGTCTTGGTGACGTTTTGACGAGGCCCTACTCATCATCTTCAGGCTGGTGCCTTCGGCTTTGTGCCTGTGCAAGCAAAGCATGATCGGAGCTGCCGTCTCTCTATAAATACTGGTGGGGAGGTGTGGGGTACTGGCTTTGTTGCTGTGAGCGGGTTGGTTGCCTGTGTTGTTACATCTTGATTAGGTGATGGAGTTGGTGTTTGCAGATTAGTCAGCTGTTTTGTAACATCCTGTGTGGGTGAGGTCCTTGATGTGTGCCCATTAGTCTTTTGTGTTGTAATGACCTGGGACATGGGCTGTGTGTTAACATCCTGAGTTCTAGTGTTGTGATATCCGAGTTTTTTGATGTAATGTCCTGAGCAGATGGCTGTGATGCCACATCCTGGGCTTTGGTTTGGCTCCGAGTCTGAGGTCTTGCCATGTGTTCATGGTGTGTGTCAGTTTGCTTTGTGTGGGGATCGGAGGGGGGTGCAGCAACTGGTGATGCCGCTGTGGTCTGGCTTCTGGATGGTGGTTGTAGTTATAGAGAGATGGCAGCTCCGATCACGCTTTGCTCGCACAGGCATGAAGCCGAAGGCACCAGCCTGAAGATGATGAGTGGAACCTTGTCAAAATGTCACCAAGATACTCTCAATCTTACACAGGAAAAGACCCGAATACACCAAAACTTGCATACCTCTACCCGTGAAAATCTACGAAAACAGATAGATAGATAGATAGATAGATAGATAGATAGATAGATAGATAGATGTAGATGTAGATGTATATGTATATGTATATGTATATGTATATGTATATGTATATGTATATGTAATCAGCATGAATTATTGTAGATCTGAAATAAATTAGAATTCTATTCCTTCTAAACGCTAAAACATCTCTTATTTATATAAATCACTTTTTAAAGTCAGAACTGGAATAATAGTTTAAGGATGTATTGTATAGCCGCAGTTATTGTACTGTGAAATAATACTAGGGGGTTCATATCAATGAACTGTGTTTGTGTGTTTGCTGGGATGTGTTTTGTTTTTGCTTTTCTCATGCTTGATTTCCTTATTCATTCTGAATAGGTTTTGCCTGTGTGCATCCCACTGCTCACTCTTATTTTAATTTCACTGTGATGCTTAATTAGGCCTACTGTATAGTTAGATGTTATTTAATTCTTGCCCCTAGCTTTTTTCATCAAGCTGCTTAGGAGATTTTATAAGGTAATTAGCCAGGAGACGAATATACAGTCAAATAACACACCATAACTATATACATTTTTTTTCAAGAAATGTTATGCCAAGAAACCATTGTGTGAATTAGGAACTGTTCTTCCAAAATACAGATCAACACACATTTCTGTCATCCAGCTAACCTTATTTGGTGGAGATTAACAGAATTAAAATGTCACTCTGTATTTGTTTTCCATCATTCCTGGGGTTTTTTTCTGTCTCCTGAAAGCCATATTTGTTTTCTAAGTTGCTATCATGAAGTTCAAATGCAAAGAAGCAAGAAATTTAGAGAGAGGGGTGTGAAGAACCAGCGTCAATCATAAAATTCTAAAATTGAGAACATGACATTGATTCCAGGTTTGCACACAATGTTCAGACATGAGTTTGCTGGAATGGATAAAATTTAACATTTACTCTTAATATTTAACATTTATTGGCTGACATAATGACTGCAGATTTTATAACAGCCCTCCAGGGATATTGGACTACTTTTCCTTGTATTTAAAACCAGTACAACTGAAGGCTGATCTGGTTGAGGAAGAGTATTAGAGTCTATAATGTACTGAATATTTATTTATTTATGTAGTGCGATTTATATGCCGCCCTATCTCCAAGGACTCAGGGCGGCTCACAACAATAAAATGCACAATTCCCCATTAAAAGGTAATATAAAATTTAAATTTAAATTTAAAACAATTTAAAATTTAATTAAGAAAAACCCCCATCAGTCCAGGCTGCAGAACAGCTAGGTCTTCAAATCGCGGTGGAACGAGCGGAGGTCAGGGGCCATCCGGCGCTCCAAAGGAAGTTGGTTCCAAAGGGTGGGAGCACCCACAGAGAAAGGTCTCCCCCTGGGGGTCGCCAGCCAACACTGTCTGGCCGACAGCACCCTAAGGAGGCCCTGTCTGTGGGAACGCACCGGGCAATTGAGGATTGTTGCTGGCTGCAGGGGGTCTGACAAATATCCTGGGCCTAGGCCATGAAGGACTTTATAGGTGATAGCCAGCACCTTGAACCTCACCCAAAGGGCAACCGGTAACCAATGCAGGTCACACAGGAGGGGTGTAACATGGGAGTGTTGGGACACTCCCATCACAACCCGCGCAGGCACATTCTGCACCAGCTGAAGCCTTTGAGTGGTTTTCAAGGGCAGCCCTAGGTAGAGAGCGTTGCAGTAGTCAAGACGGGAGGTGACCAGCACATGAGTAACAGTGCGTAGGGCATCTTGGTCCAAGTAAGGGTGCAACTGCCGCACAAGGTGGACCTGGGCAAATGCCCCTCTGGTCACAGGCATTACATGATCTTCCAGAGACAACTGTGAATCCAGGAGGACACCCAGGTTGCGAGCCCTATCCACAGGGGGTAACACCTCACCCCCGATGGTCAAAGATGGAATATCTCAATTGGACCAAGATGCCGGTACCCACAGCCACTCGGTCTTGGCAGGGTTGAGTCAGAGCCTGTTCCTCCCCATCCAGGTCCGTACCGCTTCCAGGCAGCGGGACATCACGTTGAGGGCATCACTGGGCTGGTTTGCGGTGGATATAAAAAGCTGGATATCATCAGCGTACTGATGATACCGCACCCCAAAACCATGGATGATCTCCCCAAGCAGCTTCATATAGATGTTGAACAGGAGAGGTGAGAGGACCGACCCCTGGGGAACCCCACAAGTGAGGGGCCTCATAGCCAACCTCTGCCCCCCTGCCAACACTGCTTGCGTACAGCCCGAGAGCTAGGAGGAGAACCACCATAGAACAGTGCCTCCCACTCCCAACCCCTTGAGCCGTCGCAGCAGGATACCATGGTCGATGGTATCAAAAGCTGCCAAAAGATCCAAGAGGACCAGAACAGAGGTATATCCCCTGTCCTGAGCCCTCCAGAGATCATCCACCAGCACGACCAATTCTGTCTCCATGCTGTACCCCAGCCTGAAACCTGATTGGTATGAATCCAGGTAGTCTGTATCCTCCAGGGCCAACGGGAGCTACCATGCTACCATGCTCTCAATAACCTTCGCAACAAAGTGAAGGTTGGAGAACGGATGAAAGTTATTCAATATGGCTGGATCCAAGGCAGGTTTCTTGAGGACGGGTCTCACCACCGCCACCTTCAAGGTGGCAGGAAGATCCCCTCATCCAAGGATGCCATTATTACTGCCTGGATCCAGTCTTGTGTCACCTCTCGGGCCTCATAAAAAAGCCAGGAGGGACATGGGTCCAGTATACACATGGTGGCGCTCAGCCTTCCCATAATCCTGTCCACTTCCTCAGGGGTGACAGGCTCAAACTTCTCCCAAATCACAAGACCAGCCGCCTCCTCACTGTCAGACCCTGTCCAGTCAGAGTCCAGACCATCCCGAATCTGAGTGATCTTATCCAGCAGATGCTGACTAAACTCCTCGGCACGTCCCCGCAAAGGGTCCTCCCCTGCCCTCTGATTCAGGAGGGAGCGGGACACCCTGAATAGGGTGGCCGGGTGATTATCTGCAGACGTGATGAGGGTGGAGAAGTATGCCCACTTTGCCGCCTCCATTGCCACCAGATAAGATAGTGTGAACAATCTCAACTGGTACTCCTCCAGCGAGCTCATCCCCATGACAGGGGATGAATAACTGGTACTCCCCCATGAGCTCATCATGCCACTGTTCTGAGATAAAAACAAGATTGGGGGTGTGCCCCCCTCATGAGTCGGGCCCTGAATTATCTGAGACAGGTCCATGGCTGCCATGGAAGCCATGAACTCCTGGGCTGCCCCCGATGCTCCACCCAGGGATGGCAGATTGAATTCCCCCAAAACAATCCATTTAGGGAGCTCAACCACCAATCCCAAGAGAGCATCAAGCAGCCCAGGCAGGGCTGTTAATACGCAGCTGGTACGTAATCAACAGGCCCAACTGCCCTTGTGGACCCCATCTCATAAGGAGGGACTCACACCCGTCTATCTGAGGGAAAGTGACCTTCCGCGGACCAAGGGACTCCCTGATAACAACCACCACTCTTCCACCCCTACCCTGGGCCCTCGGCTGGTGTAGCACCCGAAAACCTGGTGGGCAGAGTTCAGTCAGAGGGACCCCTCCCTCCGAGCCCAACCAGGTTTCCGTAATGCAAGCCAGGTCTGCATCCTCCTCCTCGATCAACTCACGGATGAGGGGAGCTTTGTTAACCACAGACCTGGCATTAAAATAAACCAGCCTAAGCCCAGGGACCCTGTCTCTCAAACCCCCAGGCAATCGGACAGAACCAGAAGGGTCGGAGCATGCCACCACTCGAAGATAGCGGGGGCGTGCTCCCAAATTCCGATATGGCCCTCCGTTCATCCGCCTGCCTCCATTCCCAATCACAACTGGGATCGGGGTCCCCACCCTCTTCCTCAGGGTGCCAGAGGCCCCCAGCCCCACTCCAACCCCACCACTCTCCTCCCCTGGCCTGGACTGACATTAATCCAGAGGAGCCCCCCCTGACTACCTGCCGGAAATCGCAACCATCCCCCCTCCCCAGTCCCCTTAAAAATTTACATAAAAAATTATATAAAGCCCCTTTAGTAAAACCCTTGAGGTTCTTGTGCCACCTCTCGGGATCCCAGGACCCGTCCTTAAGGCAGTTCTTGGCAAGGCCAGTTGGCCACACACAGGAATGGGGGGCATTCCTGAGGGCATGCAGTTCAGCGCTTGCATAAGTTTGAGACGCCTTCATCAGAATAGGCATACAAACTTCTTCCTTGTTTCAAGAAACAGTTCGCTTCCAATGGGATTTCCATAATTTATGGTTTATGCACCTGACAACTCTACAAAGAGGTTGTAAGATGTTGAACGTCTCTGTTTTGGGTAATAAAATTTGGAGAATAACTGAAGTAGAATAACTATCCGTGTGTCAATGCTATGTCAGAAATTCAAAAGAGGAAAAGGACGATGAAGTCAGAGCTCATTGCACCCTCCAAGCATATAAACTGTCCATCCAGAAAATCCCACATACCCTTAAATTCCAATGAAAGGAAGGTGAACATCAGCAAAATAATTAGTCAATTTATTTTTTTTAGAGAAAGAAATTAGAAAAGTTTTGAAATAGAAAGTTTACAACCTGTTGTAGGTTATACAACATTTCTAATAGCTATATGGGCCTTGGTCTTTCCAGAATAGCTGTGGATTGATTTTAATTAATTAATGAATTCACAAATCTAGGCTACAATCTGAAAAGTACTTGTATTGAATTTGTTTTTGGACATTGAAGAGTTATTTACTGGATTATAATAATAAAACAGAGTGATCATTAGTGGAACTTTTTATAGTGTTTCTGTGATCCCAGTTAAGGTCTTGGCTGTTGAGTAATCCTAATGCAGTGATGGCTAACTTTTTTGCCGTCGTGTGCCAAAAGCGGGGGGAGTTGGGGGAAATTGTGTGTGCGCGTGCCCACATCCATAATTCAATGTGCCCTGTCCCCCATGCATGTGCACGTGACACACACACACACACTTTTGGCACGCGATGGCATGGTGGGCTCAGTAGGCCCATTTTTTGCCCTCCCCAGGCTCCAGAGGCTTTCTAGGAGCCTGGGGAGAGTGAAAACGGCCTTCCCCACCCCCTCAGAAGCCCTCTGGAGGCCTAGAAACAGCCCATTTCCCGACTTCCAGTCGGCCTGGAAGGCCCAAAAATCAGCTGGCCAGCATGCTGGACTGAGGTAGGGCAACGCTCGCGTGCCCACAGATATGGTTCCGTGTGCCACCTGTGGCACCCATGCCATAGGTTCTCCATCATGGTCCTAATGATTTTAGTTAATCAAATGCTGTAACTTTAACAAAAAATTATCAGGTTGCTACTCTATCAAATAATGTGCAAGTTATATTTTATATGCCTATCTAGGATACTATAAGCTATAGCTACTATAGATACATAAGCCCTGCTGTTACAAAAGGGTTTTTTAGTTTATGATCACATTTTAAAATTTTAGTCCTTCATCCATGTACAAAGCCCAGATACTTTCAATATTTAAATGTTACTTAATGTCTGAGTTTCCAAACTTTTATTAGTAATTTTTGCCTTGCATGTTTCAATATTTCTGATAATTGGGAGAATTTTAATGGATCGTTTGAGATGTACCTTATTTTATTGGTTTTACTGAATATTCCAGTTAAAAACTAAAGAAAACTATTTTTGATCCTTAGAATAAATAGTCCATAAACAATTAGACAACTAATAAAACTTTTTTCTTCTTCTGCCTTTTAAAGTCAAAGACAGGGATTTGTTTGCTACAGGATGGTAATCAGGAGCCTTTCAAAGTGCGGCTGCACTTAGCCAAAGATATTTTGACAATTCAAGAACAAGATGTCATCTGTGTGTCTGGTGAACCATTTTATTCTGGAGTAAGTAACATGCTTCAAAGTAGTTTCCAGATTAAAGCTGTTATATATTTTGAACTTTCAGAGTTGTTTTTCCACATAGAAATAGCAAAGTAGATGAAGTGATATATACTGAATTCAGAATGAATATTGTGTCTTTAAAAAAAAACAGCACTCAGGGAGATAAACTATGAAGACTTCCTATTTCTTTCTTCTGGAATAAGATCTCTTGATCTTTGGTATCAGGCTTGCCTCTGGCTTCCATTTTTGGTTCTGATTAACATCTTGTTCCATGACGTCTTCTTAATTTTACATTGTTCCCCCACAATCTGATGAGTGCAGATAGATAGTATAAAAGTACAGTGGTGGGATTCAAATAATTTAACAATGGGTTCTCTGCCCTAATGACCGGCTGGATGGGCGTGGCCATGGTGTGCATGACCAGGGGGTGTGAAAGGCAGCACTCGGCTTCCTGCACTCCCCCTGGGAGCAAAAATGGGCCATGGGTGAGGGGGATGCACCGCGCCCCTCATGCCTCATTTTGGGCCTAGGAGGCTTCCCTGAAGCCTCCTGGGAGCGAAAACGGGCCACAGGGAGCATACCACTCCCCCTGCACCCCAATTTTGGCCTAGTAGGCCTCCCTGCACTTACCTGAGAGCCAAAATGTGGTGCATGGAGACTCCTGGAAGGAGAGGAGAGGGGCCAACCAGAAATTTAACTACCGATTCACTCAAACCGGCCTGAACCGGCTGAATCCCACCACTTTAATATGTTAATAGCATAATGTCATTCAGAATAAGCAGTCATTTCAAGCACCTTTTGTAAGAATGAAATTGTGTACTGGGATAATAAATAAATTGCTTTAAGATAAAGAAGTCAGAGAAAAAATGTTTTCTTAAGAATACACTGAACAGCACTGGATGATTTTTTTTTTTTGCTTTGATTTATATGCCGCCCTTCTCCGGACACTCAGGGCAGCTTACAATGAGTTAAGCAATAGCCTTCATACTTCTGTATATTTATACAAAGTCAGCTTATTGCCCC
>JANHZT010005162.1:64045-87308 GCA_032468215.1 Stegonotus admiraltiensis
GGAGGGCGAAAATGGCCTTCCCCACCCTCCCTGGAGGCCCTCCAGAGGCCAGAATGGCCTGTTTGCTGACTTCCAGTTGGCCTAGAAGGCCCGAAAATCAGCTGGCCGATGCACACATGTGTGCCAGAGCTGAGCTCGCATGCCCACCAATATGGCTCCGCGTGCCACCTGTGGCACCCGTGCCATAGGTTCGCCATCATGGATATATAGTATTCAAACCTAGTTCCTGAAGCTATGGCTTCTGGCCAGGCCACAGCTGATAGACAGATTGTAGGAAAATGGTTTCATAAATTTCTACATTATCCTTTTGTCAGTAACTTTAAGATATGTGGACTTCAGCTCCCAATATTGTCTGGGTAATTTTCGGAACTGAATTCCACATTTCTTAAAGTTGCTGAGAAATATTGCTCTAAGCTTTGCTTGGGTAGGTTCACTGTAAGGTTACTCAGGCAAAGTGAAAGTAAATGTTGACAGCACCCTTGTTTGCCTGTGCAAGACTACCAGCTTTGA
The DNA here is from genome assembly GCA_032468215.1 of Stegonotus admiraltiensis. Lineage (NCBI taxonomy): Eukaryota > Metazoa > Chordata > Lepidosauria > Squamata > Colubridae > Stegonotus > Stegonotus admiraltiensis. Next base: position 64,556 of record JANHZT010005162.1, read on the forward strand.
TTGTGTATGTGTGTGAGACTTCTCTCTAAATTGCTCCCAATAATATGGTTTGTTTGCTTTTGGCTTAGTATGTTAACTTCATTCAATAAATCCTGGCTTAGCATAAGTTCCATGACACAGTTGCACAGATGGCAGTACCAAGGGACAGATGAATATAAGTGTTCTTCTCTGAATCTAACTCTCTCCAACAACTAAACACCAAATCATGAGCAGTGCTTTTGCAGTAGTATATTTATTACTGAGAAATGACAAAAACACAATGCAGCAAATCTTATGTAGCAAAGCAGTTACATCAACTGAATCTGTACTGAATCCAAATTTCTATAAGATCAGAAGAGGTGCTTATTTTGTTGGAGCACTAATGGATTATCTGTGGTGGAAATTAATTAGGATTTGGGTGCTGTCCAGTACTGTAAGCTTATGGGGGAAGACCTCAGCTACACCCTTGTCCTGACCCTTGTCTACCCCTTTTTTGGTGGAGATGGTGATGGTGTCTCTTTTGCTGACAAGTCTGTATTTACTAGGAAGATTTCTCCATAGGGGGAAAATGTTTCAGTTATCAGAAATCTACATGACCACTTAGAATTTCTCCTGATGTGCATCACTTCAGGACATAAATATCAAACCTGCTTTGGTTTCAGGCTAGCATTTTGAAAGACTCTAAGTGTCAGCTGCAAAAATAGGGATTATCTGCTAAACATGAAAGTCAGCTTTGCCTTCTGTTGCAGCCTTTATTAAATATTTTTAAATAGCTAATAAAAGAATAATAAAAGGCCTACATGATGGAACCCTTCAGGGCATCTTATGATTGCTTTGCAATAAAACTAATTAGAATGTTTTACAAGATAAGAGCACCAAGTGAAAGTTCTGGTTTGCAGAGAATGCATATACAGTATCAGGAATCTTCATAAGAAGGATTCACGTTTCCCCCCAAACTGCTTTAAAATTATAAGATTTAAACAGGTTTTTGAGGTTTCACTGGGTTTATAACTCCAAAGAGAAATTGACTGCTAACCCCCAAGATCCTTATGCTGTGCTGTTGCATACTCCACTTTGGGATCATGTGGAGTGACAAAACTGAAGAAAAGGTAGTCCTCAATTTTCGACCACAATTGAGTCCATAATTTATATTGCTAAGCAAGGTATCATTTGTTAAGTTTTGCCTCATTTTATGACCTTGCTGCAGTTGTTAAGTGAGTCACTGCAGTTTTTAGTAACATGGTTGTTAAGTGAATCTTGCTTCTCTATTGGCTTTGCTTATTAGGTGGTCACAAAAGGTGATCACATGACCCCGGGACACTGCAGCCATCATAAATGTGAAACAGCTGCTAAGCATCCAAATTTTGATCACGTGACCCTTAGGATGCTGCAACAGTTGTAAATGTGAAAAATGGTCATAAGTTACTTTCTTCAGTGATATTGTAACTTTGAAAGTCACTGAATGAATGATTGTAAGTCGAAGATTACCTGTAGCATCCTTTCATTGGTCTTTTCGGTTTCCTACTGGAAATCTGTAAGGGTTGAGTGCATGGCAAATGGTGCATAAATGGCCACTAGGCACAGAGAGGAAAAAACTGGAATCACTCACAAGGACATTGAAAGCATTTATTTTTACTTCCTGCTCAAACTTAAGTTGCTGTGCTGCACTGAGATCTGAAATCAAAATTATGATCCATGAACAGCTTTCTTTAAAATATCTGGATTTTAGAAGCTGTAGCCTAACATATCTGGAACCATCTAATTGTGGAAAGCTGATCTGTAATGTCCATTTCCACACTGGTGATTTATATATCTTAAGATGTTACTAGACTATTTGGTATGGCCATGGGAAACCTGTCTTCGTTGGTGATATATTGCTGTAGTGACAGCTGGAAGTTACTATAGATTCCTACTATTGAAATGACTAATTCTGTAATAATTTAATAAGGAAAAAGTCATTCATTATGGTCCACTAGTCATATAATTTCATCCCTAGACTGCTCCCTCTAGCCTGGGCTGGTATTTTAATTATGTAGCCAAAAGACAATTATTAGTATAAATTGGAGAATTTTGGATTATGATTTGCAGCCATCCTATCCCAGCCTATGTTTTAAAATATGGAACATCCTAAATCTTCTTAGCTACTTGTACTTATTTTTCTTAGGAGAAAAGAATCCATTAATTTATGCGAGATTTCGGAGAGTAGGTAAAAACTGGCTGCTGTTATCCATGAGTTGTTACAGGTTTTCTGAGGTTCTGTTCTACAGATAACTCAGTGGGAGGTCCTGTGGTTGAAGGTGAGCTTAAGGAAATAGTTGAGATGGTTGCTGGTGAGCCATCTTGTCTGCGATCTGGTATCCATAAAACCGTCCCAGATATTTGTATTATAGTTCATGTGTGCAACTGCTATTTGAGCTTTGATTTTCCTTATGTTTTGTGAAATGTCATAAGCAAGTGCCATTACAGAGATCTTAATTTCATATTTTATGTTGAAAATGTTCTCGTTGCATATGATGGATAGATTTCCACTGTCTAAAAAAATTCAGAGCAGACAATAGTTGTTAACTATCTAATCCCTTGCAAGGTAGGATTTTCCAGTGTAGGTCTAATATCCTCAAGATACTTCAATAGAGGGATTCTTCTTCTATGGCTGATGTCTCGTGTGCCCATGAGTATTAACTTTCTTTAACAATTGTAAGAAATCCTTCATGCTATTGTAATTGTATTCTAGGTATTTAGCAATAAGTATATGAAAACCCATGAGTGGGTAGGGGAGGGGTAAATCTAGTCATGTGATGCTTTACCTCCTGTATATAATTAGCATCTTTTCTTCCCAAGATGTTGGGACATTATTAGCTTGCTGATAATTATCTGCAGAATTCACAGATTGTAATAACAGCAAAGGCTTGTCAAATATAGCTCTATATGCTTCAAAACTAATTTTAAAAAGGACTTGGATTTTGTACTAATGCAACATTTCTCTATTTTTAAAAAAAATCTGACATTTTTCAGGCTTCCACCCAAAAATGTTGCACCTTTAATGAATCCACTCATTAAAGTTAGTGCAACACTTAGAGCAGTGCCACCTTTTTTCAAACTTGCATAGAACATGGAAAATGTCAGAATTTTAGAATAAAAATCATAGGGTAGGAGGTGACCTTTGAGGTCTTCTAATCCAACCCCCTGCCCAAGGAGTATTTATACCATCTCAGGCAAATGGTTGTCCAATCTTTTCTTGTATATGTACATTGGTACAGGGAGAAAATTAAAAAACAACAATCCTGTGCAGTATAGTGATTAAGATGTTGGATACAGAGTAGGAGATCCAGATAAAGGTCCTTCCTTAGAGATGGAAACCATCTGAGTGACTTTGGGCCAGTTGTTCTCTCTCAGCCCTAGATTGCAAAGTTGAAAAGCATCTATCAACCTCCACTGGACCAGTGTGGAAGATTATAATGTAGAAGCTTTAGGAATGAGTCATTTATCCTACAGTAGATTGATTTGGGCTGGTATTAACATCTCTCTCTCTTGCTCTTTCTCTCTCTCCATCTATCCAAATAATGCCTCTTAATGTTATTCTGGGTTATTATGGCTGGGAAGGGGGAAAGTCAAGTAGTGTAATGGGAATTAGGACAGAAAACGAGTTTGTGCTATCTGTTCTTGTTAAAAATTGAGTTCCCGAGTGAGGAGCTATGCAAAATTTATTTGAGAAGAAGATAGAAAATTCTGGGCAAGAGAAATACCATTTCATTCTGTTCATTTAATTACAGTGCATCAAAGTTAACAAAATTTGGAACATTTCAGCCTAATATATTTCTCTTTTGGTTAGGAGTTATCCATAAACTGTATCTAACACAATGCTCTTTGCACAATGCTTACAGAATTTATACACAGCAAAACATAATCCAATCATTCTTAATTCTTATACTGAGATACAATCCCCGTATTGAGGTATGTTTGACCTTTTAATTGTACATTTTAAAGGAATTCTGTATGGACCTGCAGTTTTTTGGTAAGATAGTTCATCTGTTCATTTATTTATATACAGTATATATATAAATTTATTTATATAAACATTCCTTCCTTTCCTGAAGCACCCAGCAAGCAGTCTCTCCATATTCTTGTGGCCCTAAATCCCATAAGTATTCTGATATGACTATTGTTCATTTCTTTTCTTGCTGCTTCTGCTGAAACAGCCAGGTATAGCTCAGAAAATGATAAATATAGAACAGACTTTTTCATTAGGATTAATTATCAGAATAGTAAAAATATATTTTTCATTGTGGGAAGTAAGCTCCTTTAAAAGAGTCTGATTCATGTTTTTGAAAGAAAATTAAATAAAACATGTCAGTTTTTGATCTTAGGCTTCCTGCTTTCAATTTATGATTAACACGATTACTGTACTATCGCATTCAACTGGCGATTGATTAAATGTGACAGTACAGCGAGACTGAAAAAACAGGGTTAAAACTTGATTACATATACGTTTTTGTTGCCATTTTCATTGATGATAGAATCAAAATTTATTACATTTGCAATCATTCACTGTTTTACTAAGAAGTCCTGGCATGTAGTCCTACTGGTTATTTCTAAAGTTGGGAGCTTTGGTTCCATAAACTTCAACTTGGCATATGCAACAATAACTTTTTCACAGCTGCTTAATAAGGAACTTCATGCTGCATTCCTGAGATGAGATAGCGTCTCTGTGGAAATGCATTATGCAATATGAGGGTTAAACAAGTGACAAGGACATTCTTGCAAGCACTATCCTATAAATATCCTGCATTTAAACTGGTCTGTAATGAACTTCGTGATATTGAATTTGCCAAAATATACCATTCAAAATGTGAAAAACTATAGATGAGTTTGCTAGTTAAACGTGCTGAATTTCTGCTTGAATTCATGTCCTCGCTATTTTAACCTTCAGTAGACAAGCTGAATAAACAGGAGGGCAGATAGTTGAAAAGATGCAACTGTAGTTATTTATCCTTCAGTTCACAGATTTCAATTGCCACTTCTTGGCATAGGCTAAAAAGTATGTGAGATGACTATTATTAAGTATTAGCTATCTCAGTGTTTCTCAGTCGTGGCATCCATAAGATGTGTGGACTTCAACTCCCAGAGTTCCTCAGTTAGCAAGCTGGCTGGGGGATTCTGTCCGTTGAAGTCCACACATCTTAAAGTTGCTAAAGTTGAGAAGCACTGAGCTAGAGACTATTTTAGGGAGGGAAGCTTAAGTGTTGTAGTCATTAATTTCAAGTGCATGCCAAAAACTACACACAGTATTTAGGCAATTTATCCAAAAGCTAGACATGTCTTATTCTATGCTAGAATGCAGGTGCACCATTTAAGTGTGCAGTCCTATGAGATTTTAAGCCCTGTTTGCTATAACATTGCCTTTTTCTACCTTCTAGATATGTGACAGTGGACAAGGTGGTTTCCATGGAGACGGATATGTAAATACGTACCTCTTTGGCATGTATTTGTGGTATTCAATACGAGACTGTCAAATGCTTCATGCCAGTTGGTGTGTAAGTGCTGAAGAATCCATGTGCTGATATTGAATAAAAGGAGAAACAATTTCTCATAATTTATGAGAAATCGTTATGAAGCAGCAATGTTGAGGCACATGCTCCACTACAGTTCTAATCATACTGTTTAGCCTAAAAATATTTCACATTAAAATACTCAAAATATAGTTGCAAAGCAGCAATTGTCCTGATCAAAGCAGCATCTGTCCTGATGTATATGATCAAAAATCTTACAGGTGACATACAGTATGAAAGATGAAGGCCATAACTTCCATGGATTCTTGGCATTTCTCAACTCTTGGCTTCTGGTTTCGTAAAATCTATTTGAAACATGAGTTTTGAAGAATCTGAATAAATATGCTGTATGAACCAAAATAATAGAACAGTGCAATACTTGAACTTATGTATTACTGTTATACACTTTCTTTTTAAGTGGAAGGGCAGAAATAATAGTAGATCTTGGATGGCAACAAATCACACGCTCCCAGGACTCAAACAATGGAAACCTTGATGCACTGACCAGCAGTTCTTCCTAAATTTTTCTACAGACCTTCTGTAATTCTGCAACCATTTTCTATTTTAGCAGATACTGAGTTAATACTGTGTCAAAATTGGTTTGTCAATAATCAGAAAGATTTCTTTTTCTGTCAAAGTGACGTTTGCTTTTCCATTTCATTCTAAGTATAGGTTGGAATTCTTCAGGCAGTTTTTTTGAGCTGAATTTATTGTTATGAAGTGGTTGATGGTGTAGCTTTCTGGTAGAATCATTTTATAGCTTCCTTGGTTGCTCACGCTTATTAATCTGAAAAAGTTCTTGTTGGAGAGATAAGTATGCAAGGAAAAATAAGAATTCTCACACCTTCATTTCCACCATCGCATCACTAAAATACATGCAAGAATCCATCTCATCTACCCATGAGCATTTACTGGAATTGAAAACATTTAAAAGTAATTTTTCCCCATCAGACTGCATGAGGATAGCTAAATAACCCAGAATATATGCTATGTGCAACACTACACTGAGCATGGTATGGTCATGGATGGCTGCAGAAGGCAGTAACTCAGGAATAAAATATACATTACATGCAAAATATTTCACTTTCAATTAGTTTCCAGGCAGGACTAAAACACTGAAAAGCTTCTGGCAGTTAAAGAAGCAACTGGAGTAAAGGGCTAACTATAAGGCAATTGTATTTGGATACGAAAGGATTGCAAGTGCAATCAGGAGATTCTGTCCATACCAGAGCTCTTCAAGAAGTCAGTCTCTGATATATAAAGATACAGAGCACTGTCTTCAGGGAAAAAACAACAACAGAGGGCTGTCATCAGCTTTCCTGATACTTTAAGTACTTGTGTGTATAATGGATGATTCAGCCGACATTTTCCCTCCGTGTAAACATACAAAGTAATTCTCTCTCTCTCATTTCTTACTGTATAGAAAATGAGCAGAAATGTAGCAGACATTATTTTAGAAGTCTTGAATGTGATACTCATGTTCTCTGTCCTGCCAGATTCTAGGTATAAGCACAAAATATCAGGACATCTGAGGTCAACACACAGTATTTGCATTACGATCTGTTTCATAGGAGTGGCAGCAAATGGATTGGTAGGAGGGAATAAAATTGCTATTTGCACTAACAGTCACGCTCTATTAGGGTCTCTGTTATTGATATGTTTAAATTTCAGCAGCTCAAATATTAACAGACTACCCTACAGTAGGGGAAAATATTATTTTGCCACTTGCTGGAATCATGGCAAATCATGGCAAATTATTGCAAAAGGCTCTACATGGGAAGAGAGAAACAATACTGATACATCTGTGATTTTGGAGGCATGTTCACTAAATTCTCATTGTCTCTCTTCCTGAATAATTAGGAAAAAAAATATACAAAAGGTTTTGTGCATGTGCAAAAAGCATGATCCAGCCCACAAGTATGTATGCAGTCCCAATAATAAACAGGTGATGTCTTTGTTTTCATTGTTAAAATGACCACTATCAGAAAAATTAAGTGTAGTAATAGAATGTTTATGACTTATTAAAACTTCTCATTCTTCCGAACTCTAGGGTGAGATTCAGCAAGGTCTTGCTTCTTTTCTGTTTATGTCCTTCTTGCTAACATTGAGGAATAAATGTACTTTTCTCACACTCCTGATATTTGTAGTATATATTTTCTAATGGATATCAGGCTGAGGAAGCAAACTCAGATTGACCTGAAGCAGGTTCAGAGTGGAACTGATATCCTCCTAAGCCAAGATCACCATCATTGATGTTTTCTTTGCCAGCAGGATGAGAGGATTCTGTTCTGTTCTGGGTTGGCACAGGAAAGTGGTCTGAAGCATCATAATTCAGGGTCAGTTCATCATTATTGACAATAAATTCCCCATCCTCATCCTTCAGTTGCTCCTAGGCATTTTTGTGATAAAGAATAGAGAAACCAAAGAAATACTGTTTGCTTATTAATGGCACAAACGTGAAACAATTCACTAGATTAAATAGATATATCCATTTCTTATGTTTATAACAACACATAGAATTTTAATGTTATTTAAAAACTAATTAATATTTACTTCTTATGCATGAATTTTTATTTATTAAATTTATATTGCATGTATCTCACTCTTAAGTGACAATTTTTATAAATTGTCTGCTGAAGCTAGGACCTTCTTGTCCCTGAGTACACGTGTCTGTCTATACCAATCAGGGGTGTGTAGAAATCAGAGATTCCATCTTTGAGTCTAATTTGAAAAGATCTCGATAAGATTACTTGTCTGCTAAAAACTTTATGTTCCTTCCACATAATGTACTGTGTACTAAAGAGAAAGTTAGAGAAATACTGTCAGATAAATATAGCTAATAAGATGGAATGACAGAGGAAGAGAAAGATGTGTCAGTGTGACAAAATTTAGTTTGGCTTGAGTCATTTCTGTTACATATATTGGCCCATTCCAGGGGTGGGTTTCACTTACCTTTGCTACCGGTTTGCTCGTGCCACGTCTGCACATGTACAAATCATATTTGATAACGTCCAGGTGGGTGAGCGGGGCCTCCTGCCACTGCTGCTGTCAGTTCGCCTGAACCAGGATGAACCAGTAGCAACCCACCACTGGCCCATTCAATATGTGCTTTCCAGAGATTATTCTGGGGATAATATGGCTGTTGTCTGAAAAATGTTGCCCTTATTGAAGAAGTAGAAGGGCGACTTCTGCATAAAAGGGATCTAACTAATCATTTTGAAGTGCTAAATCTCCAATGGTTGGGAATATATCAGAGGTGAAATCCAGCCAGTTCTGTCCGGTTTGGGTGAACTGGTAGTGGTGGCTGCGGGAGGCTCCGCCTACCCATGCGGATGTCATGACGTCACTTTTTTGCTACATTTTAAGCCTCTGCACATGCACAGAAGGCTTTGTGCATGCACAGATGATGGCGCACGCACATTGGCGAACCAGTAGGAAAGGGAAGTAAATTTCACCCCTAGGATATATGCAAATCAAGCTGCCTTTCTTACTGAAGTACATAGGGCGGATTTAAAACCAGGAACTCTATATACACACTGGTAAAAAAAATACACGTCTCACTTAAATATATATTACAGTCTGAGTACAAGATATAATGTTATGGCTAAATTCAAACTAGTAAGAGTGTGAGGTTGTTGGGGCTGTCCTGATTGATGGAGTGGCAGACAGAAGATTCCATAAATTAGGAATACCTTACTTCACTGGGCAGTCTTCCCCAGCTGATGACCTGCAAGGTTGTCTAGGTTGGCCAAGGATGGTTTCTACTTTACAAAAATCCAAACTTACTCCACAAATCAGGTATGGTTTAAGGCTTGGGAGGTAAAGACTCATGCTAAATTCTTCTGCCAACCTTGATTTTCAAAAGAATATTTAACCCATGTTTAAAAACAACTCTAAAAGCAGCTGATGGGAACAAGATGGTGCTGGTTGCAAGCTTTTCTACTACATTGAACATTCATCTCCATGGGTGTCAGCTGTTTTTCACATTATTTTTAAAATGGTATGCTACTGAAAAAGCCTAGAGTTCAAACCAGTATTTTAAAAGTTATCATAGCTTGGTAACTTGACCTTGACCTGAAGGAGAATTTAATCATAAAATAATTAAATAGAGTTAGTTTATATGTGTCATAATATATTTCCATTCTGAATGTCCCTTTAATTCAGTTTGAAAATATCAGTTTTGTCATGCAAGATGACCAGAAGATCCAGAATCAGAACTAAATTTTTTAGTTTAGAGGATGACAGAGGAAAGATCCCATATTATATTAATTGGATGACAAACTCCAGGTGTCAACAACACATATAGTGAAAGCTATATAATACATCCTGTCAAAAATATTGAAAAATTGTGCACATGAAATTGTATACTTACCTCATAGGCTCGAGGGCTAGTCAGCAACCTGGCTACAGGATTACACCATTCTGGTAAAGTGGTAGTAAGTGGTGGGCCAGCATGGGTGAGGATCGGCTTTAAATATCTGTGAAATCTGTTAAGGTCTATTTCCATACATATGCACAGCTGATTCTATTTAGGCCATGCAATATAGCAATGCATAAATATATAATAATAATGTAATGTATAAAATATTAGACATGGAGAGTTATCATTAACATTAAAAAAAGGGAAATAGCATATTGTGGTCTAATTTTATAGGCTATGCTAGATATATATATATATTTTGCCTTTGCTGGACGGTTTATTTCAGCTGTACTTTGATTTATTTACAAGCTATACAAATCAATCAAATAAAACAAATTTCTAAAAATGTCTATTGTGAACTTAGAATTATGGAAAAATAGAGTATTTCTGCGAACCAATATCTTCAACGTTCATCGTCATTGTAACAGAAGAATAGCATAAAACATCTAGAATTCTTCTCCTTCTCCTTCTCCTTCTCCTTCTCCTTCTCCTTCTCCTTCTCCTTCTCCTTGTGAGTAGTGACTAAGGTGATAGTCACCAATTATTCCACATGAGTAGCGGATTCATTAAAAATACCAGAAAGTATCCTACGTGTGAACATTCTCAGATTTTCTATCATTGAATATTTATTTTCTTTGCTTCCACTTCTTCTTTCCCTCCTTTTCTGATTGTGAAGCAGTACTGAATTGATGATGTAGATGATGGTGATGATAATGGAGGATTCTCCTAATAGGATTGTTAATAAAATGAAAGCTCTGTAGTTCCTGGCTGTTTCTATAAATTGGATAATTGGATTATTCAATCAGTAATTAACTGTACTTCCCTTGAGTCTTGGGCAGCATTTTTTTCAATCTCTGTATATGAGACTTTAGCAGAAATATTGAGTGTTGATCTAGGAGATAACAGGAGAAGATTTTTCTCCTGTTCTTTTGGCATAAGTATTAGTCCAAATACACCAATACCTGGTGCAGGAATTGTTCAATAAGTAAGATAAGATGAAAATTATTGCTTGGCAATTTATTTATGTATTTGTTACTTTTATTTGTAGCCCTTCTCACTTTGCATGGTGTAGGTACTAAAAGTCACAAATTTAAGCTATCGCTTGTTGGTCTAACTCTAATATGCCACCATTAACAAGTCTGGAATATCAAGCAACACTTGATGGAATTTATGAAGTCCAAAACTCTGAGCAGAAATATAGAACAAAGTAGTCGGGTCTATTATTTTCATCGATGATGCCTTCAAATGATGTACCATAGAAACCTGCATGCTAGTCCTGAATGCCACTGAAGATGTAGTTTTTCTGAACCATTTTGCATAAAATGAGCAAATAGCTTGTAATAGTCACGAATCTTCTTCCTATTCAGCAAATCAATACTCCTTTTTTCTTGTCATAAAGCACATGTATTTCATAAAATCTTAAGCAACTTTATAGCTGGGATGGAGCATGAGTGTTAATTCATTTTTTATGGAATTCAACACATTTATTTTATACTTCATACTTCAATGCTTCTCTATGTGAAATTATGTAAACATGAGAGAAACAGGCTTAGACTTTTGTTTTGCACCTGACTTTCTAATCTTTTCATCCAAAATGATTGATCTGTATAAAAGAAAATCTGCTCAACTTCAGCAATTATATCAATCTTCTATCTATAAAAGAAAATTCTTGCTAAGATTACTTATAATGGGTGTAGTCTCTGCTGCCTTTCCATGATACCATTTTACATATACCTGGGAAGCTAGTTGTGAATTACTTGCCTATTCCATTAAAAATATTGTTGAAAAAAATATTTCAATAACATGTTGATAACGTAACCTGTTATCAACGTAACATGATAACATGTTTATGAATAATAATGGGTCATTTAATTTACAGAATTCCACTTTTAATTTCCTGGGCATGATCCAGGGGTGGGTTCTACTTACCTTTACTACCGGTTCGCATTGTGCCCACGTGCATGCGCAGATCAACTTTGATGACGTCCGGGTCAGTGGGTGGAGCCTCTCGCTGGTTTTACTACTGGTTCTTGTGAACTGGTCCGAACTGGGGGCAACCCACCACTGGCATGATCCCAAAGGAACTATTGGGCTTTTAAAAAAGTACTGTATCTTCTATCCTTTAACTTGAAAAAGGCTATGATAAAATGTTTGAAATGAAAACATAAATTATAGTTCTGCATTTTACTTGGAAGTGTTCTATATCTCAGTCAGGCATCATTTGCAAACACTTTTATATTGTGTTTAATGATTTTGTACTTAATGCCTTACAAATTGTTGACTCTGATGATGAATTAAAAAGAAAAGAAACCATGGAAGGTGATTATAAAAGCTATTTATGTTTTTGATTTGATTTCTTTTGTTTTTGTCTTTCAGTGCACTACATTAAAATCTGTACTAATAGTGCCATTGGTCCCAAAGCTCAACATTTATGGAGAATATAATAAAATTACATCCAATTTAAAAGAAGAAAGAGTCCTTGTCCTTGCATTAACTGATAATTGAGCATTAAGTGACTCCCGATACCCATTAAAATACAAAAATCAAGCCATGATTCATATGAATCAATCAAGTTACTGAATAGTGCATAAGAAAAGCTGTATTCCACACTTACTAAAGACATATTCATCAGGCCATAAGTGACCTACATATATATTCATACATTCTGACCTACTAGGATTTTGTGGCATGCCTCAAAAGTAAAACTTTTGCCTTTTCAAGGATGTGATGGACAATTACATATGACTTTTTCTCAATGTACTGTACAGTATGGGATCGTGAATAAGAGCAAACCTGGAAGCTGTACATCATAATGTATTTAACTTTAGCTAAAGAGAACTGCCATAATGCGTACAATGAAAACTTTCAAATGGTTTGGGAGTTCAAGACAAGTGGTCCATAATGAAATTTTATGACAATAAAGAGTGTATCGTTGTAAACTTATAAAATGAAGATCAGATGACTGAACAGAGATTAATAAGACCCTGACCTATAGTGCTTTATTATCACAATATATCATTGGTTTTAATGATGATGATGATGATGATGATGATGACTCTGAGGAAAACATGTTACAAAATAATGGGTTAAGCATGTATTTATGGTACAATAACATTTCCTCAAATAAACTGTTAAAATCTTTATTTTTAATATATTAATGTTGACAGTGAACAAAATAATTTTGAGAATCTCTGAAAAAGGATTAGAAAAAAACACCAGTTTCCTTTTCAAACAACTCAGCTTGAAACATTACTGAATTAGCAAAATAATAGCCTCTGGTCCCAATTTAGCAGACTCAAATTAGTCAATGTGATCCATTGTCTTTCCTTACTATCAATTCTTATTCTTTTAAGAAAGAACAAGTATCTAGCAGCATTAGTCAACTGCAACAGGAATAGCAAACTTCTAGCTAACTTTTGCTCCAAATCAGTAATTTTAAGTAAAAAAAAAAAGTCAAAAGCTATTTCTTACTTTTGAACCAATTTTCACAGTTCCATTGAAAAACAGAACCTCCAAGCTATTCTTTCTCTTTTTCTTAGGTCACATAAGTATACTTCCTAATGGCCTTTCATCTCTAAACAGTTGCTGTGTGCTTCTAAGCACTAAAAGGAAGAGAAATCCTCTCAGCAGTCAAAAAGTAGAAGTTGTCAGGGAGAGTGAGAAGGAATGAATATCTAGAAAATTTCCACGGGCAGCATTATATCTAATGTCAAAGGATCAATGCATATGTACCAGGGGTTTTTTTGTTTTGGTCAAGGGCACTGATCTGGACCCCAGCTGACTGCATAAGTGAGACAATATCAGGGATTGGAATATACTAGAAAATTGGCAGAAGGTAGCTTCTGTGACACCTGACTGAGGCATCTGAATGAGACTGAATGCAGGGCTCTTAGTATCCTTCCTTTTCATAAGGAAAAGAACTACATGGACTACATGGCACTAAAAGGCAGCCATGGAAGAACCATTTCAAGGAAGATCAAAAGAGTAGACTTGATCAAAAGAGTAGATTTGTTGCACAAGCACGAAGCCGAAGACACCAGCCTGAAGATGACGAGTGGGACCTTGTCGAAATGTCACCAAGATACTCTCAATCTTACACGGGAAAAGACCCGAATACGCCAAGACTTGCATACCTGTACCCGTGAAAATCTATGAAAACAAATTTGTAATATTATATATATATACATTAGATTTGTAATATTATAATATATATGGTACATTAGAGTATACATATGTATTTATATATATGTATTATATGTACCTAATGTATTATATATATATATATATATATATACATTAGAGATCTTGGTGGCTATACACATACACATACACACACTTCTATTTACATACACACACTTCTAAGTATTCTTAATTTGTAGCACTTTTGCATACTGTAACTACCTAACATTTTTGCATAGTACACACACACACACACACACACACACACACACACACAGAGTTCATTGATATTTACACATCCACATCCACGTTTATATATTAGTTCCCTGATCCTTTAAAAACATCTGATGCCAAGATTATAATCTATCACTGATAAATAATAAAAAATAAGTGTAAAATAAGCCAGTCCCATCATTTATCATTAAGATGCTGGACAAGGATGCTGACTGAGTTTGTTAACTGAAGTGGCAGTTAAACCAGGAGTGATATGATGAGAAATTAACTGGAATTCCTTATTGATTTGTCCAGAATTTACCACACAAAAATAATAATTTTTCTTGCAAAGCAATTTTGAAACTTTGTTGGCATTGGTGATACCGTTAGGGAGAACGTGACAATCCCTTGAAAGGGCAGCTAATAGGGAAAATAATAAAACTCTCCATCTGTTGCTTCTGAACTTTTTTCTCTTTTCTTTTCTTAGAGGCTAAAACTGTGCATGAAATATTGCCTAAGTTAGCTGTCCTCAGGGAGAACTATAAATATTACTCATTTTGAAATAAGAGTCAATTGTTAGCCTTGTTGAATTTTGAAAACAGAATAGAAAAAGATTCTCAGAGAGCAAATCATTTTGAGTCTAAAAGTAATGGCCACAACTCAGGCCCATATTTTGCAGAACATGACATGGGGAACTACTTGTGAACTTGTCAGAGAGTCTTGCTTAGTGGGATCAATGACTAGAAGCAATTAAATTCAGGAAATCAGCTGCATGTAAATATTGTCATTGGTGGTTAGTTTTTACTGAACAATTTAAAGCTGAACAGTCATTTCAAGACTAGGTAACATGGGAGGGGAATGAAGAATGTAAAATTCATTTTATGAAAACCATTTTTTTAAAAAAAAATCACAATTTCTACTCTATAAAGGCCTATTTCATTTTTATACTTTATATTTTGAAAGAAAATTAACTGCCCAATAAATGGAGCTTTTTGCTGGGTTTACAAAGCTGCAGTTCTGGAATCTGCATTTCTTCGATGACATAAATTCTTTGGCCATAACTAATGCTATGTTTCACATGCAGAAATTCCATACCATATTCCCTGCGATATTCACTTAAAAAAATTAGGTAACAGGATATACAAAAGATGTCTGGCTGAGTTGCTGTCTATTAAAGTAGGTAACTGACTCAATAAAAAATACAGAGAAGCTTTCTGTATACCACTATAGGGCAACAGCTGCCATGTAGATTAGTTTGTAGGAGTCAAATGTGACTCATTCATATGGCCAACTTCTTTGTATGTTATGAGAATGAAAAAAAATTGCAAGCTATTGACAGAATAATAAACCAACCTCATAAAGTGTTCCTAGATATAATTGAGGAAAAAGCATTTCAATTTTTTTTCTTTACAATTTTTTTACCATGTGATCTATGGAAAACTACATTGCTTTTTAAAAATGCAGCTCCCTCCATTCATAAAGTGTGTGTTATTTCACATAATTTTATGCCAAAAGCTGCCACAGCCAGCTTTTATTTTGTGGCTAAAGATCTAAAATTGAAAGGTGCATCTTTAATACATTCATTTGGATTAATGGGTTTTACCACAGACAATCATGCTTGAACTGAACAGAACAAAAACTTTATTTTGGTCATTTGTTAAAAAAAATCGATGAAACAAACAAAGCAAAATAATCCTTCTACATCTGTAACTGTTTGCAAACATTTGTGGGCAAAACTTAAACATAATTTAGCACACGTTTGCTACTTTGAGAGAAATTATCTTGGTTGTTTGACAGATAATGCAAATAAAAATGATCAGAGTACCCTGGGAATTTTAAAGAAAAAAGGGGTAATGAAAAAAAGGGGCAAGGAATGTTCCTGCAGAACTACAATACAAAAGAACAAGAGCTATGATTTCTATAGCACTCGACTCACAGGGCAGTATCTGGTTTCATATGGAATTCTCCTAAATTTCCCTTTCCAAACAGCTGTGGGAGGGTATTGAACTTGGCTAGAGATAAAGCTCTCCTGAACTTGGAAATTGTAATATGAAGCTGAACATGCTTGAACTGTTACACTAATTGTTATGATTTATCTGGGGCAAAACATTATCTTTAAAAAAGGGGCGCACTTTCTTACATACTAATTTTATTTTTTGTAAAAGAAAATGGATTAGGAAAACAATCCAGATAGAATAACAAATGTGGGGGATGGGCATGTTTTATACAACATACTAATTTAACCGCAATGAATAAACCATAACTGAGTGGGTTTGCATAACATACAAAATCACAACTCATGTTTTGCACGCTAAGATGATGTAATGTGGTTTGTTTGGTCTTCATGTATGGCATAAAGTTAGCTATGGTCTAGCCCTAGCACCAGTGGTGGGATTCAGCCAGTTCACACCTATTCGGGAGAACTGGTTGTTAAGTTTCTAAGCAGTTCGGAGAACCAGTTGTTGGAAGAAATCTCCTTTTGTTTTTTTCCACTTTACAGGGCTAATCCTGTAAGGAAAGCAGGAAGGAAACATTCTGGTGTTTCTAGCCTAATCTTTACTGCCCTGCTTACAAAAACTGCCTCTCTGGTTAACCCTTATTACATTGTAATAGCTAAAGTGAAACGCCCATCAACGTGAATGACGTTGAGTTGGCCATGCCCACACAGTCACATGATCACTGAGCCACACCTACTCAGCTGGTCATTAGGGCAGAGAACTGGTTATTAAATTATTTGAATCCCATCACTGCCTAGCACTATATCATCACTAATGAAAAGAAAAACATAAATAGTCATTATAAACTTATGAAGAAAAACCTATACTATTGTAACTGGAATAAATTAAACTTGATGAAAAAAGAGTTAACGAAATAGCCATATAATAACTACTGTATATACAAAAATATAAAGTTCATTAAAAACTTAACTTTATTGTTAAACCTACACAGAATAGCAAGTTTGTGTCACATTCTCATTTATAGAGCCCAAAGACTTTTCATTAATAAGTAACAGTCTCACAACTTGGATTCATTCAAACCAAGTAACTAAATGTTGTTCTAGTTATGTAAAATTATCCTCTTTGCCACATCCTAACTTGATAAAGCCAAATTCTTCATGAGATGGCAAGTTGCATGTTTTAGGAATATAGGTCTACATCATATTGAGATCCATAACTATAATATTTCTTCTCAAAACTATATTAACATATAGTAATTTGAAACTACAGCAAAGCTATACTGGCAGTTTTTGGAGAGCCTTGGAAACTCAAGTTTCAAGGCTAAAGAGATTGAATGCGGTGGGGTTATGCTTTGTTTAAGAGGAATAAAAATTAAAAGATGTGGGGCAGTGGTGGATTCACATATTTCTACTACTGGTTCTGTGGCGTGGCTTGGTGGGCGTGGTGTGGCTTGGTGGGCGTGGCAGGGAAAGGATACTCTAAAATCTCCATTCCAACCCCACTCCAGGGGAAGGTTACTGCAAAATCCCCATTTCCTCCCAATTAGTTGTGACTCGCGAGGCAGAGAATAGATGAGGGTGGGGCCAGTCAGAGGTGGCATTTACAGGTTCTCTGAACTACTCAAAATTTCCATTACTGGTTCTCCAGAACTGGTCAGAACTTGCTGAATACCACCTCTGACGTGGGGTCATTGTTGCACTCTGAATTTGATTGTTTTCTTGCAGACATTTCATTGCAGAACTGATGATGTTACCTAGTCTGAGTAATGAAACGTCTCAAAGAAAACAACCAACTTCAAGGACAACAACAAGGATCCCTCATTTAACCCTGTGCTATAAATATTCTCCTTTATTAGTATTAAAAGATGTTTTCATTAAAAAGTGTGTAGCTTTCAGCATCGTACAGAGATCACTTTCTCTGCACCATACTTGTCTCTTCAAGAATCATGTAAATGTGTTTTGTTGCTTTTCACTTACAGCTATAACATTGTCACTTATATATTTTTAGGTATAGAGAAGTAGTTAATTGTATATGTTAGGTTAACACAGTAGAAGTATTTGTGTAATAAATCAACCTTGTATGCATAGCTAAAGACAAAGGATTCAGCCTGGTTTGTGATTTGTACCAGAACTTAACTGAAATTTTCTATGCTTCCTGGTTGAAATAGGAAGCACTTGCAGAAGTTAAGTACCATTCACACAATCCTGGGATGCAAAACTACAGATAAGCATCACTGTATGGCAGCAAAGAGTTATACTTTTCAGTATTTCCATTCTGACATGTAGTGCTCGTCTATTTTTTTGCAGCCCAGGTAGAGGAAATCCTATCTCTGATTCATTCTGCAATGAATATTCCTTCACTTCTTATTTCTTACTACTTTAGTGCCAATCCTTCCTCTGCCACAACTACCAGCTGAAAGAAGCTGTTCTTCATTTTGCCTAGTTACCTGTTCCTGAAGATAATGAACCAAAAATCCAATGAATCCTGCAGTCACATTTATTTGATGTAGCTTTTAAAAATGCAAGCACTTACAGATACTTGCTTCATTTAGATTTGGGCCAGATGTTTGAGGATTAAAATGCAAGGATTAAAATGAAAACACAGCATGTAGAGTTTTATTGACAATCTGGCACTTTATATTATTTTTTCTCAAAACTTTTAGCTGTAGTTAAGACTCCCATGATTCTTGAAGTGGGGAGTATGGTATAGAGAGGGAAGTCTGTGTAAGGTGCTGGAAGATGCAGAGCTGTTCAATGGCAGCATCTTTTAATTCTTATTCCTCTGAAACAAAGCATAATCTGTTATCCCACAACTACATACAGTTTCTACAGCCTTTAGAGAAGTTTTCAAGCCTCTCCAAAACTTGCCACCTCATTATAATTTTTAATCTGAAGGGGAAAATGATTAAAGATGTGGGAAGTAATCATGTATTTAATTAAATTAATTTTAATTAAGCTGAAATTACATTAAATCAAATTTAGTTTTTGGTCTGATGTTAACTATTTCTTTGTCTCAGTCCTGCCTACTTCTTCAATGTGCCACTCAAAGCACTCTATACCTTGAAAAAAGTTATGGATCATTACACAATAACAGCAATTAGTTTTGTTCTCTGGCCACATTAAATGAGATGTTCATTGCAGGGAAGCAATTATCTCCCACATGTGGTGACATTTAAATCTCTCCAAAGTGGTGGTTTTAATTTTAAAAATGAAGTGGATGCTATAGTTAATAGATCTGGGCTGCAAAAATGTGGCTGACTGTTAGACAAAGCAAAGAGAGTTTTCTATTATCTCCTTGCTGCCATCAAATAATCATCAAGACTATTGCAGCCCAGATTTGATATCCCTAATCTGTAGCTTCATTGAAATGCAAGTAGCAATTTCAGCTATTTTGCGATGTTTCTGGCATGGAATTGAAAGCCTAATGTTCTCAACCACCCAATTTTCAGACACCTGAAGGGTCCCCAAAGTTGCTGTTTATATAACTATCAGCATCTGTTATAACAAAACATATATCATAGCATTCAGAATGAACTTAAAATCTACAGGTAATTTAATATTCAGAATCAAAATAAGACTTGTGCGTATGTTTATTGATATAGAACAAAGATTTGGAAACAGTTTACAGTAATCTTATAACCTGACCTGTTTTTTGATATGTATTTCTGTATGTACTGTATATTTGATTAAAAACCACCACAACATCATCACACACTGTTACAGAAGACAAAACCTGGCTAGAAAACTGATCATATCATGTGAGACAGAAGGTCTTGAAAATGCCTTTTCAAAAATAAAGTCTATGCATCCATGCTACACTGATTTTCCCCCCATTTTTTTTTCAGGAAAGAAAATTAAGGTAAAATTCCCATGGGTAGAAAGATTTCTTGTACAGATGTAAAATGGCTGAAGGCTGTATTTGTGAATGTTATCTCTTTCCTGGATCCTGAACCTTTAATTCAATCTTGAAGGAAGCCATCATAAGGAGTTCTTCATGATTCTTTAAGATCAGGAAGTGAGAATACTCAGGGAGCAAAATAATAGAAAGATAAGTAATGAAAACAACAAACAAGACAAGCTTAAAGTATCATCAAAAGAAATGTGAAAATAGCTTGAGAAAAACATTCATTTCAATCTGCATGAAAAGAAAACTGGTAGGAAATCGGAAGATTTTCTGGCAGAATAGGCAAGAAAAAGTGTCAACAGAAACAGTATTTTTTGGAAGAGCTGTCACTTACAGCAGGTAAACAGCTAGAAGTGAGTTGAAGGGGAAGGCAATGTTTTTCCCTTTGCACATAAATTCTCTCCAGCTAGGATTGGTTTAGAAATATCCAGCTAGAGAAAAATGGATAGCAGGGAGATTGGCAAAATTGCTTCTTTTCATTGGTCCACGCAATAACTCATCATTTTATTCCTGATGACTACCACTAAGATGACAAAAGTAATAGATTGGGTAAGAACCAGTACATTCAAGCTCAGTCAAGATGAGTAGGAAATTGTTTTTGTAGTTATGAAGTTACCCAACTCTTAAGCCTGCCTTAAGGAGGACTATCTCTGAAGATTCAAAGGCATTCCATAGGGACGTTCTAGATATTATTGTCATTGTTGTTTGAGTGGTTTGGGAGCCTGGAAGCACCCATGATACTTATAGATAGAGGCAGTTTTGTACATATTATCCATGTTTGGACTAAAAGTTGGTTAGCTACTCTAATGCATTAATATGGGAAATGTTTTTGAAAATGATTTTGAAACTTAATAGAGCTTAGAGCAGTGATGGCGAACCTATGGCACGGGTGCCACAGGTGGCACGCGAAGCCATATTGGTGGGTGCATAAGTTCAGCTGCAGCACGCATGCGTGCGTCAGCCAGCTGATTTTTGGGCCTTTTGGGCCTACCAGAAATCAGGAAACACACTATTTCCGGCCTCCAGAGAGCCTCTGGGGGTGTGGGGAAGGCCGTTTTTGCCCTCCCCAGGCTCCAGAGCCTTTCCAGAGCAAAAAATGGGTCTACCGGGCCCACTGTGCCATCATGTGCCAAAAGCAGGGGGAGCACAGGGGGGAGGGCACATAGAATTATGGATGTGGGCACGCGTCAGTGTGACCCCACCGTGCTGCCCCCACTTTTGGCACGCGATGGCAAAAAGGTTAGCCATCACTGGCTTAGAGTTAACTAGTAAAGTACCATTGGCTTCCAATGCATTTCCCAGTCCATTTTAAAATGTTGATGTAATTTTTCAATTTTGTTTTTAACAGTGATAAGTATGTTAACACAGTGAAAAAGTAAATCTTTTTTGATTTGGTACTAATCTTTTTAGTATGTTAATAATGGTCTAATATGATTGGTAATCGAAGTTCCCTGGATGGATCACAACTTTTGATTGTGTTGCAGAAAATCACTGAAAAATCACTTCTCATAAATCTAGGATTCATAACTGAATTTCAGTGATGTAATTATTGGATGCCTCCAAGGGCAGTGATAAAAAGTTCTTGTATGTCACAATCTAGAGCAGTGTCTTCTATGCGTATCTTTCTATGTGTATCCCCTATATGTACCTTTCTATATCACCTTAGGTTGCTATATTTTGGCTGCAGCAGAAAACATTTTAGGATTAAAACCCATTGTACAGTATATTTTAAGGTACTGGGTAATAGCAATACTCCTCCTAAGGGGAATGGACTTTATCTAAGCTGAAATGCTTTGTCCCTTGATTATTGTTTCTAGTTCTCATGGTGACCATTTGCCAGGCATTTAAAAGTGCAAATTTATTGGCAAGATTGTTCCTGGAACATTGTTCCTGTTTTAAAAATTCCCATAAGTTTCCGAAGGCATAACAGCTTAACTCATTCCAACAAATTTTGCTTTAGCATTCTAAATGCTCAATTACATCTAACAAAATTAGAAAAGAGAGGCAACGAATCTGAAAATGCTAATGCCTGTTGCCTCCCACAATTCCGTACTTGTTTTATGGTATACAGAAGAAAATTATCCATGTGAACCCACACACTTCCACTATTGTTTATTCAGAACTTGCAAGTTATCTTTTGTTGAGTAACCTTTGTCTTTTGTTATAGGGGGTAGTTAAGGGGATATTTATACTAGGAAATTAAAAACAGAACTATACTTAGTGACTGCTGGAGTTCTGACAGCTGCCTTGGCAGTTATAGACCAATAACTTGTACAACTTGACTGCTTTGATGTATTGAAAAGCAATATGGGTTCATTGAGAGAAGATTTCCCTATGTGTAGAACAAACCCAGTTCTTCTCTGGGTAGGCGAAAAAGGTAGCCGACCCATAATACTATTCACTGTTCTTCCAGTGATTGTTGCATTTGAACTGCAGGTGACAATCTGTAGGCTATGTGCAATCATTCTGATGATGTTATAGGACAGGGGTAGGCAAACTTGGCTCTTTTACACCTTGTGGACTTCAACTCCCAGAATTCCTAAGACAGCTTGGCT
>JANHZT010005163.1:49155-61871 GCA_032468215.1 Stegonotus admiraltiensis
CAGCTCTGGCACACATGCATGCACTGGCCAACTGATTTTCGGGCCTTCTGGGCCCACTGGAAGTAAGCAAACTGTCCTCGACTTACACACTTGGTGTTGTATATCAGTCTTACATCATTCACTCATTGGCAGGGGTGTTGAATATGCAAGTAGGAGTGAGTATTACATCAGCCTTCACTCATTGGTTCATTTTCCCCGGTGGGAAAATGAACAAACGTCAGTGGCTGACAGGCTGGACAGCTCCCTGTAAAAGGAGCTGTAGCCTTGGGCAGTCCTCAGTTCATAGTTATTTTTGTTGTTGGTCCTGTTGCCTGAAATAAACGGTTGTTTTACTCTTTTTGTGTCCGGACTTAACACTTGGGACCACAATTTCTGTACTTAAGCAGGGCGGATGTTAAACAAGTTACATCCCATTCTATGATTCTTTTGGCCATGGTTGTTAAGCGATCACTGCAGTGAATTTAGCTTACCTGGTGACTTTGCTTGCAAGAACCTGGCCAATGGCAATCACATGTACCCAGGATGCTGCAATTACAATCCAGTGGCCAATCACTCAAACTTGGATCATGTGACCATGGAGATCTAGCAATGGTTGTAAGTTCAAGTACAGGTGATAAGTCACTATATTCAGTGCCATTGTAAATTCAGATGGTTACTAAATGAATTGTTGCAAGCCAAGAACTACCCATATATCACAGAGCTACAATCATTGTTTGATATTCATTCAGCTAGCATAAGGGGAGTCCTTTGGGCCACAACTGAGCCCAAAATTCCCAATGCTAAGCAAGACAGTTGTTAAGTGAGCTTTGTCCCATTTTAAGATCTTTTTTGCCATAGTTGTTAAGTGAATCATTCTAGTTGTTTAGTTCGTAACACAGCTGTTAAGTGAATCTGGCTTCTGAATTGACAATAGCAATAGTACTTAGAATTATATACCACTTTACAGTGTTTTACAGCCTTCTCTAAGCGGCTTACAGAGTTATCATATTGCCCCCAACAATCCGGGTCCTCATTTTACCAACCTTGGAAGGATGGAAGGCTGAGTCATCCTTGAGCCTGGTGAGATTTGAACTGCCAAATTGCAGGCAGCCGGCAGTCAGCAGAAGTAGCCTGCAGTTCTGCACTCTAACCACTGCACCACTGTGACTTCGCTTGTCAGAAGGTCACTAAAGCGGATCACATGATCCCAGGACACTGCAACCATCGTAAATACGAGCCGCTTGCTAAGCATCTGAATTTTGATCCTGTGACCATGGAGATGCTGCAACGGCCGTAAGTGTGAAACATTGTCGTGCTTTTTTCAGTACTGTTGTAGCTTCGAACAGTCACCAAATGAACTGTTGAAAGTCAAGGACTCCTTATATTCACCGCCTTTGATAGTTTTGCTGTAACCGACTTGTGACTCTGAAAATGCTTCCCCATTCTACGATGCAGGTCCCCATTCTATGATCTCCTAAATGTCTATGGAGATTCTCAGTCATCCCAGTCATGGTTGTCCCAAAGGTGTTTTTTTGAAGAGGCAACGGGACTTTCTGGTGGAAAGAAAGTCCCGCTGCCTCTTGAAAAAAAGCACCTTTGGGACAGGTCCAGATGAAGTTTATCTCCTGTCTATGCCAGTTCACGGTGGCATAGCTTGGGAGATAGCACAAGACATAGCAGGATTATGTTCCCTAAAGGAGCATGAGACAGTAACAATTGCCAGTATAAAACACAGGAATTGCTAAACGAGTGCAAATGGTGGATGATTACACTGGGAGTAATTAGAATGTTTTTATGCACTACAAATTATTGTCCTGGGAGTAGAACCGGATGTAATTACTTTGGGAAAAAATTGCAAAGGATAAACGCAACTGGAGCAACAGTTCTTTGTGAAGTTTCCAAGAAAAGCTTATTTTTAATTCCAGAAAGAAGGTTTGTGGGAAAATAATGAGCAGCTTTAATTGCCAAGGAAGAATGGCTACGATAAAAAAAAAAAAATAGGTTGATCTAAGAGAAACGGCTGCGCGATACTCATTGGTTATTTTCGTAAGGAGAAAAGAATAAGACGAAAGGCACCGGAGACGAAGCGTGTTGCATCCGGCAACTTTAATCATCACAGCAGGGAACCCAATGAGGAAATCTAATGAACCAGCCTTGCAAAGAGAAATTTCTTAATATTTGGAAGAAGAAAAATGGGTGATTTTTGCAAAAAAAAGACTTTGTCAGTTACAAAAAAAAAAAAACCCGTGCTTGAGCAAATGGTACGGAAGACTATATCAAGGAGATTTATGCAAACGGTAATTATGCAAATACGAGAAAGATTTCAAACGTATTAGTTGAAAGGTTCAACATATTAGGGAAAGGATAGAGAGTGAATCAATTTGGGTAAGTTTTTTTTTTTTTTTAAATCTTCTGGTTTCTGTTTTTCGTCATTTTGTTTAAAATAACTGTGGGTATCTATTAAACAGGCGACTGGGCTCAAGAGAGAATGGTTGGCCCAAGATTACCCAGCTGGCTTCATGCCCAAGGCAGGATAGATTTAGATTTAGATTAATGGAGTTGGAAGGGACCTTGTAGTCCAACCCCCTGCCCAAGCAGGAGACCCTACACCATTTCTCACAGATGGCAGTCCAGTCTCTTCTTGAAAGTTTCCAAGAATGAAGCTCCCACAACTTCTGAAGGCAACTTCTGTTCCATTGGTTGATTGTTCTCACTGTCAAAAAATTTCTCCTTACTTCTACTTCTAATTTAACAGCTGGTTCTCTGCCCTAACGATTTCTTCCAACAACCAGTTCACCAAACTGCTCAGAAATTTAACAACTGGTTCTCCCGAAGTGGTACGAACTGGCTGAATCCCACCACTGGTTGAATCTCTTCTTGATCAGCTTCCATCCATTATTCCTTGTCTCACTTTCAGGTGCCGTGGCAGCCCCTCAAATATTGGAACACTGCTATCGTGTGTCCCCTGGTCCTTCTCTTCACTCTTCACTCTTTTTTTTTTTTTAATCTTCTGGTTTCTGTATTTCGTTATTTTTAAAATAACTGTAGGTATCTCTTAAATTGGTAACTGGGCTCAGAGGGAACGATTGGTCCAAGATAACCTAGTTGGCTTTATGCCCAAGGCAGGATTAGAACTCATGGTCTCCTGCTTTCTAATCTGATATCTTAATCGACACACCAAACACTGGACATTTTGTTTCCATTTAATTTTTAATTATAATTGTTTTATAATTATAAGACGCCAGAATAATTTTGCCTCTTTCTCTTGTGCTCTTAATGGGAAATAATGTCTGGTTTGATAGGTGATATCCCCCTTGCTTTAACAACTATAATTAGAAAGCAATTTTGGAAATGTACATGCCCTCTAGGGGACGTGTACATGATTTGAGGTGTCAAACAAGACCACTCATGGGAGAGTTTTGTACCTCAGGTATTTTCCTTTCAGTGGATAAAAGGTTAGAGAAGAGCTGTAACTCAGAAATAATTTGGTGTTTCTACCTGCTTAATGAGAAGGAAGGTCTCACTGGAGAAGAGCCTAATGCTGGAAAAGACTGAGGGAAAAAGAAGAAGGGGATGACAGAGAACGAGGTGGCTGGATGGAGTCACTGAAGCAGTCGGCATGAGCGTAAATGGTTTCCAGAGGATGGTAGAGGACAGGAAGGCCTGGAGGAACGTTGTCCATGGGGTTGTGATGGGTCGGACACGACTTCGCAACAAACAACAACAACAACAACAACCTGAGGTTGAAAAAGTCTCCCCTACAGCTTAAAGCACATTAAAAGTCGCCTTGAGTCGCCATGTGCAAATAGGCGGCAATATAAATTTCCAAAAATAAGAATAAATAAAATAGGGCAGGGGGCTTGCAACCTGCAGGCAATGGCAGCACTCTCTTTTATTTTACTTTATTTATTATTAAATTTATATGTTGCCCATCCAAACTATCCAAAGAGATTCTGGGCAGTTTATAATACAATAGAAGGATAAATATAAGAACATTTAAATTATGATAATGGATATTTAAAAAAAAAATTTGAAGATTACTGTAATGCTTAGGCTATACTGTTGACTGGTTGTTGTTTTTTACATATATATTATGATTAGATGGTGGGTCGGTTTGATTATTAGACAGAATCTTCCTCATATGGAATATTTGTTTGTGTACTATAGTATTTTCCACTTAACAACAGTTCACTTAGTGACCATACAAAGTTACAACGGCACTGAAAAATGTGATTTATGATCGTTTTTCACAGTTACGACCTTCACAGCAACTCCGTGATCATGTGATCAAAATCCAGATGCTTGGCAGCTGGTTCATACTTCGTTGCAGTTTCCCAGGGTAATATGATCACTTCTTGTGACCTTCTGATAAGCTAAGTCAATGGGGAAGCCAGATTCACTTAACAACCATCTTACTAACTTAACAACGGCAGTGATTCACTTAACAATTGAGGCAAGAAAGGTCGTAAAATGGGGCAAAACTCACTTAGCAAATGTCTCACTTAACAACATAAATTTTGGGCTCAATTGTGGCCATAAGTTGAGTACTACCTGTATCTGTAGACTGGTTATGTCAGGGGAGGCCAACCTATCAGTTGTTATTGTTGTTGTTTTTAGTATTAGTATTAGTATTAGTATTAGTATTAGCATTAGCATTAGCATTAGCATTAGCATTAGCATTAGCATTAGCATTAGCATTAGCATTAGCATTAGCATTAGTATTGGGGATAAAAATTGGGGATTTTTTTCCCTCTATTTTTGTACACTAGATTTTTTTTTCCTTGTTAGTGGTGGATGTTTTCTGTTTTTCTGTTTTGTATTTTATTCTTGTTGATAAAAAGAAAATAAATTAATAAAAAAACATTAAAATCAATAAGAATCTCATAAAAAAGCTACAAACCAAGAGCATCAGCAATATGATGGTAATTTACCACCTGGTAGGTTAGCTAAAATGTTTAAAAATATGTCTAGCAAATGTTGGAAATGTCACCAAAAAACCAGGCACATTTTATCGTATGTGGTGGAGTTGTGTCAAAGCAAAAAAAAAATGGGCAAAGATACACAGGTGGTTAGAAAAAATGAAAGGAAAACATGCAGTTTTTAAACCCGAAACTTCTTTCTATCAGGTAGAATATCAGAAAAAAAATGATAAGGAAAGCATGTATTTAATATTACATGTCTTAACAGCAGCGAAGGGTTATATTTGCACAATACTGGAAAAATGAAGATATACCTCAAGATGAAGAGATAGTCAGGAAGATACTAGATGGTGCAAAAATGGATAGATCGACACTGAAAATTAAACAGAAAGAAGATGCGGAATATTATCAAACACGGAATTTATTTTACCAATGGTTGGAAAAAAGGGGTGGAGATTAAGAATGTAAATTTGTATTGTTAAGCAAATGAAATACCCAGACAACACAATGTTTATTTAGCACTAAGAAATGTATTTAATAAAAAATCAATTTTAAAAAAAATATGGAGATGGAACCTTCTCTAGTACTCCAACTGCCATGTCCAAAATGGAGAACTTCTACAGAGGCTCCAAGCCAAGCAACAGAGTCAAATTTTAAGACCCTTCCAAAAAAGGAAAGGAAGAAAAGCATTACTTGTTTTCAAACTTGAAAAAATATCCCCTATTTTGTGACTTGTGGCTATTTACAAGCCTACTGGAAGGAGAGAATGTCCAAAGAGATTAATCTCCTAATGGAATAATAATAATAATAAAAATAATAAAAATAATAATAAAAAAGATTTGCTAAGCAGCAATAAATCATATCCCTTGAGGCAGTGGTGAAATTTAATTTTTTTTTATTGCCGGTTCTGTGGGTGTGGCTTGGTGGGCGTGGTATGGCTTGGTGGGCATGGCTTGGTCAGCGTGGCAGTGGAAGGATGCTGCAAAATCTCCCACCCCACTCCAGGGGAAGGATACTGCAAAATTCCCATTCCCACCCCACTCTGGGACCAGCCAGAGGTGGTATTTGCCAGTTCTCTGAACTACTCAAAATTTCTACTACCGGTTCTACGAACTACTCAAAATTTCCGCTACTGGTTCTCCAGAACCTGTCAGAACCTGCTGGATTTCACCCCTGCCTTAAGGCTATTTTCAGGTCTTCGACTCAGCTCCCATTTCTTTTCATTGCTTTTTCAATGTCACTTAACTGGACACCTGAGATTACCTGACGTGCAGAGATTTCCTTGGCCTGTTCACCTTTTTTTTTTTCTTTTTAACTTCTGCAAAGCTTGGGCACTTTATCATAAAGCATGCTTGGTGCAAATTAAATGGGATTGGGCTTTTTCTCTTTTTTTTAATTGCAAGTGGGATGCTATTGAACGCATTGTGCCGGCTTGCCTTGGAATTTATTGGCAAGCTATGAGTTTGCATCAGCCCGAAGTCTGATTAAGCTTGGTTTGGCTCAGCGTTTCGATAGGGTTATTTCACTCGAAAAACACCTTTAAAGCTTTTTGTAAGTTGTTATTTATCATAACAGTGGCTACCCTAAGAGATGTCAAATTGTCTTGGGCAAGCAACCACATGTGTAGAATTCAACCTAATACTTTATTGTATTCTGGCTACATTACAGGAACCTACCCAATCTGCTTGCCTTCTCTTGGGAATAAACAAATAAGGTCTCTTGTAACCTAGGTGTATGGGGGTCCATCCTAAGTCTCTTGTGGCTGCACAATGTTCAATGCTCAGTCCTTAAGTAGTCTTCTCTTTCCTCCACCTCCTCCTCCTCTTGCTTCTCCTCCTCCTCCTCCTCCTCTTCTTCTTTTTCTTCTCCTCCTCCTCCTCCCTCTCGACATAATTAATCAAGGACACAATTTTAAGCAAGGAGTCCAACTATTTAATTAATTAATTAATTAATTAATTAATTAATTAAATTTCTAAACTGCCCTACTCCCGAAGGACTCAGGGCGGTGAACAGCCAAAAATAAAAACAAAACATACAAAAGTTAAAACAATTTAAAAACAAATTAAACCAATTTGGCCCCTCACAATATTAAAACACCCTATTAAAATCACACACTACCACCCCTAAAAGGGGGTTAAGCCAACCCAGCTTGATGGAAAAGAAAAATTTTGAGGGAACAGCGAAAAGTACGGAGATCTGGGATCCGTCGTATCTCTGGGGGCAGGTCATTCCAAAGGGCAGGTGCCGCCACAGAGAAGGCTCTCCCCCTGGGGGCCACCAGCCGACATTGTTTGGCTCACAGCACCCTGAGGAGTTCCTCTCTGTGGGAGCGAACTGGCCGGTGGGAGGCTATCGGTGGCAGAAGGCCATTTAATATTTAATAAATTAATACACCAGTGATTGACAATCTGGAGCTCTCCACATTTTGGGCTAACTCTACCAGAAGCCTTCAGCATTGTCACTGTAGCAATAGCTAGTGGGAATTAAAATTCAAAACATCTAGAGGATGTCAGATTGCCAACTCTTCAGTCACAGTGGCTCTTAACAAGCTGATGTCCTCTAGATGTTTTAAATTTCAGCTCCCATTAACTGCAGTCATAACTATTATGCCTTAGTCATGAATAATAATTATGGCTTCCACAAAAAGCAATACAGATTCATTAACATTTTACAGGTCTTTCTTTTTGAGTGTCAACAAAGAGGTGTATAAAATTTGCCTGTTCACTCACCAAGACCTCCTAAGTATACTTAGCCATGAAGAGAAAAGTTGTCTACAACTTTTAGAAAGCAGAGAATAGGAATAAATGGGCAGTTTTCACAATGGGCAGACATAAACATTAAAGCTCTTCAAGGATCTTCAATTAGTTCTTCTTTACTTGATCTTAACTTCATAAAATAGACTAGAATAACAGAGTTGGAAGGCTCCTTGGCGGTCTTCTAGTCCAACCCCCTGCTTAGGCAGGAAACCCTACACCACTTCAGACAAGTGGTTATCCAATATCTTCTTAAAAACTTCCAGTGTTGGAGCATTCACAACTTCTGGAGGCAAGTTGTTCCACTGATTAATTGTTCTAACTGTCAGGAAATTTCTCCTTAGTTCTAAGTTGTTTCTCTCCTTGATTAGTTTCCACCCATTGCTTCTTGTCCTACCCTCAAGGTGCTTTGGAGAATAGCTTCGCTCCCTCTTCTTTGTGGCAGCCCCTGAGATATTAGAACACTGCTATCACGTCTCCCCCAGTCCTTCTTTTCATTAAACTAGACACACCCAGTTCCTGCAACTGTTCTTCATATGTTTTAGCTCCAGTCCCCTAATCATCTTTGTTACTCTTCTCTGCACTCTTTCTAGAGTCTCGATGTCTTTTTTACATCGTGGCAACCAAAACTGATTGCAGTATTCCAAGTGTGACCTTACCAAGGCATTATAAAGTGGTATTAACACTTCACATGATCTTGATTCTATCCCTGTTTATGCAGCCAAGAACTGTGTTGGCTTTTTTGGCAGCTGTTGCACAAGGCTGGCTCATATTTAAATGGTTGAATGAGAATTTAATCTCATTAAAGAATGAGACTTAAAAAAAAAAAGGAGACGAGAGAAAAAAGTTGCAAAACTTGAAGGATCTCATTTAACATCAGTCAGGCAATGCTTTGAATGACTCCTCTTTATAATTAGGAATAAGAATGTTATTGAAGTTCCAACTATAGTAAAGAGTGGGGGAAACACTCCAGAGGTTCCAATATGAAGGAGTTGATCAATTAGTCTAGACGGTTAGCAGATGTCTCTTATAAATGTAACTCACCACATTATATTACATGAAGACATATGTATACTTTTCAGGAGACTCTTTCATTTTGTTTTGTTGCATGTAATAATTAAAAAAAGAATAAGCAATTGGATGGCCACCTGCACTGGTTGTAGCATTTTACTATTGCTTAGTGCTGTGAATTAAAGTAATAATTGCAGCTCGATTTAAATGGATGTACATTAGTGCAAACTATCCAGACTTCTCTTAACCATGTTGATCTGGCTGCAACTGACCATGAAAGAGAACCTGGGATTATATGGATGTGTTGTGTAAAGCTAATATGAAGAAAATGACTTCCAGATTGATAAAATTTATGATTTTTAAGAAAAGGGTAGAAGGGGAGGAGAGGAGGAATGAAGAAAGTAGAAAGGGACAGAAGAAGGAAGAGGAGGGAAGAAGAAGAGGAAAGGTTGTATTAAAACAAAGAAGAGGAAATGGTAAAAGAGCAGCCCGAACAAACAAAAATGTAAGTTAAAGGATAAGATGAATGATTAATGATTAATGATGGATAAGAGACTGTACACTTAAATATGTTTATGAGAAATAAAAATTAAAATTAAAAAAGGGTAAAAATAAAATATCAATTCGCTAGTACTTCTCTATACATTTCTAGAATATAGAACATAGAATAATAGGGATATTTGTCGGACCCCCTGCAGCCAGCAACAATCCCCAATCTTTCCCACAGACAGGGCCTCCTCAGGGTGCTGTTAGCCAGACAGTGTCGGCTGGCAACCCCCAGGGGGAGAGCTTTCTCTGTGGGCGCACCCACCCTTTGGAACCAACTTCCTTTGGAGCTCCGGATGGCCCCTGACCTTCGCTCGTTCCGCCGTGATTTGAAGACCTGGTTGTTCCACAGCCTGGACTGATGGAGGGTTTCTTAACGAATTTTAAATTGTTTTGAATTGGAATTTTAATTTGTATATTGTCTTTTAATGAGGAACTGTGCATTTTTACTGTTGTGAGCTGCCCTGAGCCCTTGGAGATAGGGCGGCATATAAATCGCACTATAAATAAATAAATAAATAAGTAAGTAAGTAAGTAAGTAAGTAAGTAAACAAACAAACAAACAAACAAACAAACAAATAATAGAGTTGGAAGGGACCTTGGAGGTCTTCTAGTCTAACCCCTTAGTCAAGTAGGAGAACCTATACCAGGGGTGTCAAACTCAAGGAACCGGCCTACAGGGTGCTTAGATATGGCCTGTGGGGCTGCCCTGGAAACAACAAAGGACCGGCCCTCAGTGCCTTTGAGAGCAAAAATGGAGCTTGGGAGGACTGCGTGCATCCCTCCCAAGCTCCGTTTTTGCTGGCAGAGGGTTGCAGGAGGCCGTCACAGCCAAAATGGAGCTCGGGAGCAGAGCGCTCAGACCACCACAGGTGCTGACTTGAGTGATGTCAAGCTGGCCACACCCACCCTGGCCATGCCCATCCCAGCCCCCCAAGATCAAATACAACCCTGATGCAGCCCTCAATGAAATGGAGTTTGACACCCATGGCCTATACCAGTGATGGCTAATCTTTTTGCCGCCACATGCCAAAAGTGGGGGCCGTACACACCCAAAATTCAATGCACCCTGCCTCAGCACACGCCCCGCCATGCTTCCATGCTTTTGGCACGTGATGGCACGGTGGGCCCAGTAGGCCCATTTTTCGCCCTCCCCAGGCTCCAGAGGCTTTTTTATAGCCTGGGGAGGGTGAAAATGGCCTTCCCCCCCCGAGGCCCTTCGGAGGCCAGAAACAGACCATTTCCTGACTTCCGGTGGGCCTGGAAGGCCAGAAAATCAGGTGGCTGGTGTGTACATGCAAGCTGGAGCTGAGGCAGGGCAATACTCGTGTGCCCACAGATATGGCTCCGCATGCCACCTGTACCATTTCAGCGCCCTATACCATTTCAGACAAATGGTTGTCCAGTATCTTTTTTGAAAGCCTGCACTGATTGAACCCCACAACTTCTGAAGGCAAGTTATTCCATTGGTTGATTGTTCTCACTGTTAGGAATTTTCTCCTTAGTCCTTCTCTAGTTTGTTTCTCTCCTTGGTTAGTTTCTATCCATTGTTTTCTAATTTTTGTAATCTGGCCCAACCATCTCCTATATGGAATACAATGTACAGATCTGGTCAGTGATGTTCAAAACAGAGGGAAATAAAATCTAATGGCTCATGACCCAGTGAAGCTACCTTGTGAGAAAATCAGGACTGAGATGCAATTGGATACTGTTTGGTAGAAAATAATGACACAGGAAGCTGTTGTTTTCATAACTTGGTTGTGAATTTCACAGTTTATAGAGGAGCCCTCGAGAAACAAGAGAGACCCTGGACTTTTGCATTTTTGTCCAAAGTAGAAAGTTTGTTTCATCTTCTGAAGTTAAATGCTCATTCTTAATGGTTCAAATGCATATTCAGTTTTCACAATGTGTCTCGTCACATGACATTTTCCCCATCTCTGCTGCTATATACAACTTTGCAAACCATATTGCACACAGGCATTGTATCAAGAGGTGGGTTTCAGCGGGTTCTGACCAGTTCTGGAGAACTGGTAGCGGAAATTTTGAGTAATTCAGAGAACCGGTAGTAAAAATTGTGACTGGCCCTGTCCACATCTATTCTCTGCCTCCTCCCAAGTCCCAGCTGATCGGGTGGAAATGGGGATTTTGCAGTAACCTTCCCCTGAATTGGGGACGGAATGGAGATTTTACAGTATCCTTCCCCTGCCACGCCCACCAAGCCATGCCACGCCCACTAAGCCACACCTACAGAACTGGTAGTAAAAAATTTTGAAACCCACCACTGCATTGTATTACAGGCATTTTAAGAGTCTGGTTTCCTTCTACTCTCAGAAAACCAGTCTTGCTTCTCTACTTCATTGGTTTCTTTCCACCAAAGATATGTTAATGAATAGTCATTATAAACTCTTCATGGCCTCGGTTTCAACCTTTCCTAAATTTATATGTCCATAATTTTCAAACAATAGGTTCCAAAATATGCCCTCAGTTTGAGCAGCCATGAATAGTGAGATTTGCCATCTTAAAACACCTTGAGGATGGTTAAATTTCTTCCTTTTTTAAAAAAATTATTTTATTGAATTTCAACAATTAAACAATTCTTGTTTACCTTTTGTGCAAAACTCTGACCATTTACATATCTTAACACTACAATTCATCTATACTCTATGCATTTTTACTAAATCTACTTCTACTTCTAATTGGATCAAAAACAGAAAAATGGGGGGGAAACAGATAAAGTAGAAATTTTCATATGAATGTACAGTGGATCTCAAAATCATTGGGTATCCTATCCTATTCTGTGAATTCAACAGTAGGCATTTTAACATACCTCTATACAAGCATGTTTATGGATGCAGTAAGTCTGAATGTTCTGGGGATAAATAAATACAGCTGATTAAGTGCTCCAACAGAGCTCAAAAAAGTGTGTTTACAACAAGAAATTCACATTCCTTGAACAAATATTTAAGATTCAGATGTGAACCTGGAAGTTATTACTGAAATCTGAACAAATACAAATACTTACTTCAAAAAATGGAAGAAAACTTCGTTAGTTTACCACGAGTATTGAACATTTGACTTTTGTTGATGCTCTGGTCTTGACTCAGAATTTAACGACTGCTGAGTTTAATCCATACCCTATGCTTAAATACACAAGCACGCAACCTATAATAGGACAGGCAGCTAGGTTTGAAGAAGCAATGTTTGCTTATGCTTTATTCTTTGACCCAGGAGTATCTGTTCTGGCTGGAGCTACTACAGCTGGGCTGAAAAAAATCCATTTGACCATGAGATAGCAAAACAGAACAGAATAAGAGTTTGAAGGAACCTTGGAGGTCTTCTAGTACAATCCCCTCCTTAAGCAGGAGACCCTGAACAGACAAGTGGCCAGGGGTGGGCTCCGGGTTTGCCCAGGTTCGGGCGATCCTCTAGCGAAGATTCTGCACAGTTTGGCAAACCCCCAAATCCCACTCCTGGCTGGGGGGCCCCCCCCCCCCCCCCCCCCCCCCCC
>JANHZT010005165.1:0-14160 GCA_032468215.1 Stegonotus admiraltiensis
TGTGCACCGCCCTGAGTCCTTCGGGAGAAGGGCGGTATATAAATAAAATTATTATTATTATTATTATTATTATTATCCACCGTGGTCCGACTGAGCCAGTCGGCCTGTGTGTTTGCCACCCCCGAAATATGTGTGGCCCGGAGGGACCTCAGATGTGTCTCCGCCGAGGCTCCCAGTCTCTCGGCTTCCTCCATGATGGTTTACGTGGGCCTTGGCGGCCACATTGTCTGTCCTTACCAGAATATGTCTGTCCTGCACCTTGTCTTGAAAGACCCGAAGGGCTAGGTGGATGGCCCGGAGCTCTAGCCAATTGATGTTGTGACCCAGGTCTGCCTGGGTCCAATGGCCCTGGGCCATGAAGGATGCTAGGTGGGCTCCCCAGCCTTGGAGACTGGCGTCGGTGGTCAGGACTAAGCAGTGTGGCTCCTTGACCTCCCTCCCCTTGAGGACCGCTCCTAAGACCCACCACCGGAGGGAGAGGAGGACCTTGTTGGGAAGACGTACTGTGCGGAGGGAAGTCCCTAAGTGTTTCTTCTAGAATGGGAGAAGAAACCACTGCAGGTCCCTGCAGTGGAGTCTCGCCCAAGGAATGATCCCAATGCAGGAGACCATCTTCCCCAGGAGTTGAGAAAGTGACGCCAGGGAGACAGGCCTCCCTGACGAGACTGACCTGACCAGTGACCGCAAACTGGATAGGCGGTCCTGAGAAAGATATACCCTGCCGGATACCGTGTTGGTGATGGCACCCAGGTGTTGAATGCGAGTTGTGGGTATCAAGTGGCTCTTGGCCACGTTGACGGAAAATCCGTGGCTCTCCAGAACCCGGAGGGTGGTGTCCAGATCCCGGCACGCTAGACCCTCTGAGCTTGACTAGACGAGCAGGTCATCCAGATAGAATTGGATCCTTATGGGAAGAACTCGGAGGTAGCCCGCTAGCGCAGCCATCAATTTTGTAAAAACTCGGGGAGCCGAGGAGAGGCCAAATGGGAGGGCTCGATATTGATAATGATGACTCGCATAGCAAAACCAAAGGAATTTGCAGTAGTTGGGATGGATGGGGACGTGGAGATAAGCCTCCGTCAGGTCGATTGATGAGAGGTAATTCCCTGCCCTGATGCCCTCCAGGATGGATTGGAGGGACTGCATCTTGAACCGATGGTATATAATCCGACGGTTCAAAGACTTGAGGTCCAGAATTGCTCTCCATCCCCCCGAAGATTTCTGAACTAAGAACAGGCGAGAATAAAAGCCTTGTTCGCGCTGCTCCCGAGGTACCAGTTCTATGGCCTGAATTTGCAGAAGATGGTTGATGGCTGATACCATGAGGAGGCGGGAGGACAAATCCCGAGAAATGGGGCATCGGAGAAATTGATCCGGGGGGTGGAGAGAAATTCCAGGGAGAGGCCCACCCTGACCGTCTCCCTGACCCAAGCGTCCGATGATAGAGCCTCCCATTGGCTGGCGAAAGAGGCCAGGCAGCCCCCAATGGGAGGATTGGATGTGCAGTCAGTGGGTTCTGCGGAAAGGGTGCCCCCTACCCCCATGAAAGGGACACTTGTACTGACCCCTTTGGGATTGAAATCCCTGTCGGTCATGAGGACGCGACTGATGGGAAGGAAAGGGCCGCTGGTTCCTGGTTCCTGAGTAATTACCATCTGAGCCCCGAAAGGGACGAAAGGTAGGGGGTGGGTGTTGTTCAGATCTATGGGACATGGGGGGTAGGATTTTGCGTTTGTCCCTGGATTCTATTAAAAGAGGGTCCAGGGGAGCCCCGAATAATTTGGGACCCTCGAAGGGCGATGAAGCTAGACGCCATTTGGATTTAGCGTCGGCTTGCCATTGTCTAAGCCAAAGCAGTCTACGGGCGGTGGTTGAGGCCCCTATGGCTTTTGCCGCAAAGCGGGAGGAGTTTAAAGTGGCATCTGCTGACAATTCTAAGGCTGCCAATACCTTATTAATATCCTGATGTGAACGGGAGTCGGACACAGGAAGGCGGTCTTGTAGCTGGCGAAGCCAGAGGATGGAGGCACGGTTGAAGAAAGAAGCCACCATAGTTGACTTCACTGACCAGGCAGTCACCTGGTGAGATTTAATGAGCACGTGTTCCAGGCGTCTTTCCTCTGGGCGAAGGCCCTCCTCCGGTGGCCCGGTGAGGTTCGAAGATGCCGACAGAGCAGCCACTGGAGCGTCAATCGAGGGTACCTGTAGAAGGGAAGAAATCTCTGGGGCCATATTATAAATGCGCCTGTCTAAGGTGTTAGG
The DNA here is from genome assembly GCA_032468215.1 of Stegonotus admiraltiensis. Classification (NCBI taxonomy): domain Eukaryota; kingdom Metazoa; phylum Chordata; class Lepidosauria; order Squamata; family Colubridae; genus Stegonotus; species Stegonotus admiraltiensis. The sequence continues at coordinate 2,263 of JANHZT010005165.1, forward strand.
GCTTGGACCCGAAGCTGGGGCCTGCCACTGTTTTGTCAGGACATCTCTGAATAACTTGGGACCAGGAATTTCTTCCATCTCAATAATTGGTTCCTCAAATAAGGGAACAGCTGAGGAAGTCCCCTCAGCCACTGGAGGAACAGATTGGGACGAACCTAAGCCTGTGGTGACCTTTGCCTTATGTAAGAGGGATCTGAACATCTGGGGTTTGAAAAGCCCCACGAAAGATGGTTGATCTGGAGACAGATCTTCATCGTCTGACAGCTCAAGGTCCCTTAACTCCTCTCCAGTTATGGATCCCCGGGCTGAAGTGCCAGTAGATGAAGGCTTAGCAGGGACCTGTGCCCTGTCAGTGGTCAAGCAAGATCCCTCCACATCTAAATGTGAAGGGGACTGAGAAACCCAGGCGGCTGTCCTGCATTGGTGGTCATCTTGTATGCCCTGCTGGATGGCCTGGTGTATATATGCTGCCAACTCTGGGGAGATGAGAGGCCTCTGACTGTCCCCCTCACTCACCTGGGGAGCAATCCCTGAGGGAGCAGTTGGTGGAATAGGGGACCTCACCACAGGAGGAGAGTCCTCTCCTTGAGGTCCAAAAAGAGCCTCATTGACTTGCCTTGGGTTAGGTAAACTGACAGCATCCCCATCCGGGGATAAGGCTGGGATCTGGACCAAGGGAGCAGGGCTGGGGCCTGCCGGGGTGGAAACCTGGTTTGATGCTGGGGCTGGATGGCCCACTTCCCTAATAGAAGCCTCCTGAATAGCTTTTTGTATGGACCGTTCAATAGCCTGGTGAAGCCTCATCTCCTCCCTGGACATAGTGTCAGTTGTTGTGGAGGAGGACTTTTTAGACCGTTTGGCAGGGATGGCTGATGAAGTTCCAGGTCGCTCCTTATCGGGATTGTCCTGTTTTTTGGTCTTGCCTTGCCTAGCGGTGGCCATCTTGGAAGGTTGTATGGAGGACAGGCCTCTAATTAGCACAAGGCTGTAATCAAAATGGCGGCCGGGAAAGCTATGAAGCAAATGCGATGAAGGCCTAGAAAGGAGGGGAAAGGGAAAGTCCTGTGTGAATTCCCCCCCCCCACCAGTAGAGGATTGATGGCCCAAACTGAAGCCCGAATAGAGTCATGGGTTGCTGGGAAGATCCCACGAGGCGCAGATGATAAGGCCCCGTTGCAGAAACTCCTCATGGTCTCAGGCGTAAGGGCAAGGCCCAGGAGACGCCACTACCTTCAGCTGCCGTCGGACAGTAAGACGCCCTGCTCAGAGGCGGCAAATCCAATTAGTGTGTGTCAAGCTGCTCGCCTGCCGCCGCTGCTTCTAATTAGGTCGGCCAGTTAAAAGAGCTGTAATTGTTCTCTTTCACTTGCTAACGCGAGAAACAACAGGGGATTAGCAACTGGGAGGGGGGAGCCTGTTGAAAGCGAGGCTGAGAAGCTCGAGCTCTGAAATCGGCTGTGGCAGCGGAATTGAGCGTGAGCCCTTCGCGCTGCGTGGGGAGGCTCAACCAAGGGGAGCCTACGACCCTAACCGCAAAGTGGTCCTCAGCGGGCTCGGGCACGAAGCCCTTCTCGCTGGCAGGCTCAACCCAAGGGGAGCTAGCTGTAATTGTCAGTTATCAACAGAAACAAATTTTACAGTATTTAAACAGCCTACTTGAAGGTAAATAGCCAAAAAGGATCGTGGAACCAGCGATCTCATGGACAGCTCAAATTCCGTGTCCGATCCAAATCGGATCGAGTCTGAAAGCTGGGAAGCAACAAGAGGAGGAGGAGCTTCCCAACTAGCAGACTCGATCCAGCAACATCGGAGAGCATTAACCCATACCTGACCGCCAGACCCACGATCAATTAGATCCTAAATCTGGATGTTACATAGTACTGAAGTGATTCACTGGTATTAAATTAACCAAGACACATAAATCGCTGTTAATATTTTCCCACATTTAGATTATATGAAAGATTCATACGGATATAACTGAAATTGCTTGCTTCTTTCCTTCCTCCCTCTCTCTGATCAATGGCACTTCTCTGTTATAGAAACTATTGATAGTCTTGCTATGAAAATTACAGAGCTGGGCCTCTAAGCCAACATCAGCTTCATGAAGTTAGATTTAGAATTGGATATTGAAGAAAAAAATTGAATGTCCTCTTCCCCAGCATCTGCATTTGGACTAAAATGTCAATCATTAGCAGCTGCACAATTGTAGTTATAAAGAATAAGGGGAGACTTCTAACACAGAACTTCTGCCTGCCTCAAGGACCTGTCAACAATCCTGCCCACTAAATAATGAACTCCTGTTTTATTTAATCACATATAGTGTTCTTCTTCCTGTCCTGAACATTTCACAGTTGAAACTAAGGATGAATGGTGCCCTCTTAGTCTTCCTTCTTTCATTCCACATTCTTTAAGGTTCTTGTCAGTCTGCTGTGTGGTGATTTCATTTAACTTACAAAATTCTACCTTACAAGCTATTTCCTCTGTTCTTCATCTGATCTTGGGGTGCTTAAGAGGAAAGAAATTCTCATGTGCAAATGATATTTGTTGACTTTAGTTCAGCATTTAATATGATCATTCCTCAGCATTTAGTAGATAAACTGGGTCTTTTAAGCTTCAATACTCCTTTGGGCAACTGGGTTCTTGGTTTTTCTCACTGATAGGCCCCAGTACGTGCGAGTTGGGACTAATTTTCTAACACCATGTTCTTGAGCACAGGTTCTCCTCAGAGCTGTGTTCTAAGTCTGCTATTATTCACCGTGTTGACCCACGACTGTTGTGCAAGGTTTGCAACCAACCATATTGTGAAGTATCCAGTTGATACAACAATGGTGGGCCTTATTCAGGATGATAATGAGGACAATTACTGGGAGGAGGTTGATGGACTAGTATAATAAAAACAGTCTGGTTTTAAATGTAAGAAAAAACAAAAGAGATCATTGTCGATTTCAGAAAAGGCAGGTACAGCCATACACCTCAGTATATTAATGATTCAACCGTGGAGGTGGTTAGTAGGATCAAATTTCTGAGTGTGCAGCTGTCGAGCAGGTTGACTTCATCACTCAACTGTGAGACATTGGTAAAGCAGGCAAAGCAGCATCTGCATTTTCTGCATCATATGAGAAGAGCACATTTTCCTTCCACTATCCTTACCACTTTCTATAGAGGGATGATTGAAAGCATCCTGTCATATTGTATTAGATATTGCACATGTATATGTATAATGTGTCTGTGTGTGTATTAAACATCTGTCAGAACATTTACTCGCCTATTCTTTTCAGTATTGGTGTGTAATTGGAGACTATAATGGGGTGGTATCAGATCAGTGGATAAAGGAATTAAAGAAACACAAGGGAAACTGCCCCAAACTTTTTTCAAGCTTTTTTTAATCGATGTTTGGAAATGTAAAAATGGACTAACAAAAGACTTTACCTTTTTTTCAGAGAGACACAAATCCTTTTCTAGAATTGATATTTGGTTTTGCAAAGCAACTAAAGCCATTATTCTTCCAAAAACTTTTTTGACCATAATCCAGTGTCTTTACACCTTAAATTTGGACCTCAATCTCTTAAATGGAGATTAAATGAGTCTATCTTGAAGAGACCACAAATTGTTAAAGAATATAAATAGGTACTTCAAGACCATTTTAATAATAATTTACATAAGGGAACAAATTTGACAACAGTTTGGGATGCTTGTAAGGCTGTGATACAAGGACATTTTATACAATACAATACAGCAGTTAAGAGCAAAATGGAAGAAAAAAATCCAAAAAGTGTTACAAGAAATTAAACTGAAAGAGAGGGAAGTCCAAAACTAACCAGAAGATTTTAACGTATTTAATTAACTAAAAATATTGCAACAACAAATATCTTTGTTCAGGAGTGGGTTCTACTTACCTTTACTACCAGTTCTCAGCAGGGCCGTGTGCATGCTCGCTTTGCTTGTGCGCACACACGCTCTTCTGCGCAAGCACAGAAGCATTTTGATAATGTTGGGGTCGGTGGGCGGAGCCTCCCACCAATTTTACTACCGGTTCTATAGAACCGGTGCGAACCGGGGGCAACCCACCACTATCTTTGTTGACAGTTTCAAATATTGAAAAGAAACTTAAGTATATGAAACAATACTTTTTTGAACATGCAAATAAACCAGGGAGATGGTTGGCATACAAACTAAGAAAACAGACAGAAAAGACAATGATAACCAAGCTTCAAGAGAGGAATAAGAATTACATGGATAACAAAAACATTCAAAGACTTTTTGGGAATTATTACACTAATTTATATAAAGAACAAGAAATCTCTTTAGATACTATGGAGGAGTATATACAACTAAACAGAAGCCATTAAAAGAGCTAAAACAGGCAAAGCTTTCAGACCAGATGGCCTACCGAGCAGATTCTATAACATTTTTAAAGATCAATTACTTCTGCCTACATTTCTTTAGTACCCAAAGATGGATTGGATTTAACTTCTGTGAACTATAAATCTTTTACATCTATTTTAGCTGAAAGACTTTAAAAGGTTTTACAGGATTATATACATGAAGACCAGTATAGCCAGGGGTGGACTACTGGGGGTTTGCAGGAGTTCGGGAGAGCCTCTAGCTAAGATTCTGTGCAGTTCAGAGAACCCCAAAATCCCACTTCTGAATGGCCATGCCCACCGCACCCCACCCCACCCCTCCCAGGAGTCCCCACATGGCCTGTTTTGGTTGCAGGTAAGTGCAGGGCACACACGGAGCCTTGGGTAAGGTGAAAAATGGGCCTACCGGAAGTTTGGGAAGGCCAGAAATGGGCCTCCAGAGCCTGGGGAGGCCATTTTTGTCATCCCAGAGGCTCGAGGAAAGCCTCTGGAGCCTGGGGAGGGCAACCCCCTCCTGTCGTGGTGCAGGAGGCCGAATAGGCCACAACCACCATGGCCACACCAGCAACTGGGCAGAGATCCCCTTGATAAAAATTTTCAAGTCCACCCCTGAGTATAGTTTCTTACCTAAAAGACAATTAAAACATAATGTAAGAGTAATTTTGAATATAAGTGAATATTTACAACAATGTAGCGACAAACAGATTGCATTAATTTTTCTGGATGCAGAAAAAGCTTTTGACAATTTGAACTGGAACTTTATATTTAGTGAAAAAGATGGAATTTGGATTGGACTTTATATAGGGTCTAAAGTCCATCTATACTAGTGATGGCTAACCTTTTTGCTGTCATGTGCCAAAAGTGGGGGGAGTGGTGGGGGTCATGTGTGCACATGCTCACACCCATAATTTAATGCGCCCTGCCCACCCCCATGCTCCCTGTGCTTTTGGCATGTGATGGCTCAGTGGGTCTGGTAGGCCTGTTTTTTGCCCTCCCCAGGCTCCAGAAGCTTTCTTGGAGCCTGGGGAGGGCAAAAACGGCCTTCCCTACCACCCCCAGAGGCCCTCTGGAGGCAGGAAACAGCCCGTTTCCCGACTTCTGATGGGCCCAGAAGGCCCGAAAATCAGGTGTCCGGCCCATGCATTCATGCTGGCGCTGAGCTCAGGCAACGCTTGCGTGCCCACAAATGTGGCTCCATGTGCCACCTGCGGCATGCATGCCATAGGTTTGCCATCACGGATCTATACATTCCAGAAGGCTCGAATCATGGTGAATGGAGATTTTAGAAAACCAGCTGAAATCCAGAAGGGAACAAGACAGGGGTGTCCTTTATCCTCTCTATTAGTTATTCTAGTGTTGAAACTGTTAAATAGAGATATTAGACAGGATACCAGAGCAAAGGGGCTACAAATTAAATTCCTTTTAATGACAGATTAGGTGTATTTCTTTTTAGTATTGGAAGACTGTACTAACCTTATTGTCTCTACTTGCTGAAGTGACTGTCGCTTCACTCTTTCAGCAAGAATCTCACTACACAGAAGGTCATATGATTTATCCAGCATGTGTTCTCCCATTATCCATACCCAGATATCACCATCTGCACCAAGCTTCCACTGCACAGATTTTCCATGGTCTGCAAGATAACAATATAACTGCTTTAACATCAATGAAATTATCAGTAATCTAAAGTATGTTCAGTTTACCAGGTTCCTCTACCATCCATGTCCACTTCCATCTGGTTAACTCTTTAATGGAAAGGCAAAGTGGCCTCCAATATTTTACAAGCTCAAATTAAGTTAGAAATTATATAAATTCCATAAGGAATTTAAAGGCACCCATTTAGCCTTTCCATTAAAAAAAAAAGTCAAAAGGACATCCAATATTTTTGTAGTACTACTTTAATAGAAATCAGGGAATTCTATTCACAGACTTTTGAGATTGCTAATAGAATAAACAAAGCCAAAATACATGAACTAACAAATATCTGTAGTAATTTCATCCAGACAGAAACTTTGTTTTAGTCATTGACAAATAAAAGTACAGGATCCGAACTGGGTCAATTACTGGGATCAGAGGTTTGTCTTCTGAGACATAGATTCATGCTGGAGCCCAGTTTGGAAGACAAAACCTCTAGTCCCAGTGACCAACCCATATTGGATCCTGCAACATGATCCTGGGACACATATATTTGCCTTCATTCGTAATAAAAGTACAAACAGTAAAATAAACAATACAAAACTGTCCCGTAACAATAAGAACAATTAGCAACCAATTGTGAGCAAAGTTTTCATATAATAAATTTATTTTCATCCGTACACCTGTTGCTGGCAGTATTGATATGGGCTAGTTGATTAATTCATGCTCCAAACTGAATGCTGGATATAAAATAATGGTAGGGTAAATCAGAGAACAAACCACTGTGTTGCATTTGCAGATGTAGATGTATTCTACATTCCAAAGATACCATATGGGCACTAAGCTGATAGTTCTGCTCTTGTCTTCATTTGCCTATTTATTACAATATTTGTTTCTAACTTAATTATGGTTGAGAAAGAAAATTTTCATTCTAATTGTTGCATTCTTGGACTGATAACCTTGAGGACCTTCTGTAAACCTTGCTTCTAAAGGATTGCACAGGGCCACATACTTTACTAAATATTCATTGTCCTATTTCCTCCATTCTTAAACACTGATATCTCATAATTTTATTATGTACATACATACACACGTGTGTGTGTGTGTGTTTACTGTATATATACACATACAGAGACACAGACATACACACACACACAAAAAGAGCCTCTCACTTTAAATAAGAAATATTATATCCGAATTGTCATTTTTATAGTCCATGTCAGTAATTAACCTCTCAGTATCCCACAGTTTCCCTTCAAATTTGTCCCTTAAGCAACAATTTGGTTTGGAAATGCTTGTTTTATGAGGATCAAAGTGAGTTGCTTGGGGAAAACAAGATCAAACTGTGCAAAACAAGAAAAAAAATTGGAGTCAGTTAATGATTCATATGAACAATAGACTACTTAGTTGAGATGAAGTATAGCACAAACTATTTTCACTTTCATCTTGTCTTTATGGTGTAAAATAGTTGACAAATTCATTACCTCCATCTCCCTGCCCCCACCATTTACCATAAAGGAGCATGCTTTATATTTCATGATAAGATAATTACACCTGGATGCAGGAAGAGTGAGAAGAGGAAAAACGGGTCTGAAGGCTAAATAACCAGCTGAGGAGGTCAACCAGATGAACTTGATATGGCTTATAGCCCGGGGTGGGTTCTACTTACCTTGACTACCGGTTCGCAACGGGATCACAGATGTTTTTTATTTTATATAAGAACTTTGAATTCTGTCTTTTTTCTTAATATCCTTCCACTCTTCTTAAAATCAGATTTTATACTTCTAGCAATTTATAAATATATAAATCACAGTACATTCTGATCTTCACTGAACAATTCTTGCTGTGCCTTCTATTTATTGAATCTGAGTGGGCCTTGTCTGCATGTGTAATTCCATGTTTCTTACTCTGTCTCTAACACTGAAGGCATTTGAAAAAGAGGTTGATGGTGCAATAATGGTGCAATTGTTGAAAACAATCGTTGTTATTTTCCTTATATAATTCCATGCTTTTGTCAAACTATATCTAATTAGTACTATTTATTCTATCTTGGCTTGTGGGCTTTCTTGGGCTTACTAATATTGACGTAAATTATTTTTCCAAGAAATGGAAATCATATTGTATAAAAATATAATATCATTAAATATAATTTACATAATATCAATATATTTCAGACATGGGTAATGACATTGCATTCATAATCCCCTAGTTCTACATCTAGTTAAAGAGACTCAAAAGTAATAGAAATTACAGTATGGGTTGTTAGTTAAAATGAGCAACACATATAGACATAACATCTAATTAAACATTTAGGCAGATGCTGGTCATGAAAAATACTATTATCCAAACCCTCAATTATCTTAACTGTTATTTCAAAGCCATCTGCAAAACATCTTCATGAAATTAGATAGAGAGAAATCCCTCTATCATAACCAATGGGTATCTTAAGGGAAGGAGATTTAAATAGTCCTCTTTTATACCACAAATTCCATGTTTTATGATACATAAAACTGGTCAATGGCCTAAATAAAGTACATTGATTTTGACCATCAAAACATGTTTTTAAAAAGTCTCCTGTGAAAACGGATGCCCCCAAGGGCCACCACCTCCCTGCTGCCCATTTCGCCCACCGCCACTGTTGCCCCCAGCCTCTTCATCCCAGTGGCAGGGGAGGTGGTGGGAGGTATGAAAATGGGAAGCCCCCAGCTCACGTTTGCTTGCCCACCCATCCAGGTCTTCTTCCCGCCACCCATGGTAAGTGGGACTTGGTGGCTGTGAGTGGACAGAGGCAACTTGGTGGTGGTGAGCTGGCAGCAATGAAGTGGCTGCACCGAGTTGTCCTGGGCCCATTTTCCTTTCCTTACCATCTTATTTCGTATAATGTGGCCAACTATTATTTTGCTTAAAAGTGCTTTCTGTAGAACTGACATGTTTCATCACAGAGAAAAATCTATGTGGTCAATAAGAGCCAACAACAACTTCACGGCACATAATCACTTAAAAGATACCAGCAGTATTATATCACCCTCTATGTTTTGCATCTCTTTTCAGCCTGTAGAAAAATCTCCAGATTCTCTGCAAAAGAATGAAACACAAGGGCAGTTCTTTGTTCACCATGAGACTTTCACTTCTGAAACCTCTACAAGGAAGTCTGAATGCAGTTTCTATTCATCTTTACTTCTGAACAGTGAGAAATAGAAATAAAAATCACACCCTAAGATTCTGCAGTGATAAAATTCCCTCTAATTCCAACTTCAATATTCCACTGAAAAGAATAACATGTTTTACAGTGTAAAGAAGGGGGCAAAGCATTTACATTTGATTTTCTAGGCCAGAAAATGACTTATAAAGTGACTCACTGTCACCTCTGTTATTTGTACTTTTGAGTACAAAAGTACTCAAAGGGGTGGGGGATGCTGGAGTGATAAGCAGGAATGAAAAGTAAATAATTTTGGCTGATTCCCAACTCTATCATAGGGATTGGGTGCAAAGTAATAGGCTCCTTATTTTTTTATTGCCTGTTTCTTAATATGCATCATGTAGCTTCAATCACACTGTGTTACTTTTTTTAATCATACCTTGCAGCCATCCCAATGGGATCCTCTTCCTGTTGATTGTTGCTACAATCAACAACGTGATTGTTGAGATAAATGCTTGGTTGCAACATATGTGACATAATATCATACCACAATCAATGGGATTTGTTGCTAGGAAGCCTCACCTAGGAAGCAAATACTCCTTATCTTCACCTATTCCTTTCCACAAAAACTTCACATATACATTTACCAGAATATGGAAGGGCAATGCTAGCAATTTACAGTATCTCATTTCCTTTTTCTGTGGAATAATGCTGAAGGGGTTGGCTTTTTTAATTGCACCAGAAGTAGCTCAGGTGGAGAGCTCCCTATTCTTTCTGCAGGCCCCTCTTGGCCAGCTGAACTGGCTTATTGTGTTCCCAATGTCCTGCAGCAAGAAGGAGTGAAGGTAATTGATAGGTCTGCTTCAAAGTACTTGAGAGGGATGGGTGCTGGACAAAGTGCCACGTGGATGGATGTTCTCTACGAGGAAGCTATAAAAAAGTCTTCCTGTCAAATTTGGTTAACTTCACTGGTCAGTCTGATCTTTGGCTCACTTCATACTTAAAATTTAGGAAAAAGACTCACTTATCTAATCAGCTGGTTATTCAGATATAATTTTTAATGATTTATGTAAAAGCACACATCATCTAAAGCTACAGAATATTGCTTTTTCATTCAATAACATCATCAAAACGTATCCTACGGCAAACTTTGAGTCAATGCTTGGAAAGTGAGATAAAATTCTCGACAAGAAATAAGAAAGAAAACGGTCATGCACTGACCTTTCTTCAGTACTGGCTTTGGGGTGGTAGCTACTGCTTCTCTTTCTTTCCACCTTCTGACCTGTTCCTGCCTCATCTTGAAGAACAATATCTGCTTTTGCTCTTCGCTGAGCTCAGCCAGGAGCTCTGGGTCCACGTACATGTCGGACAGGATCTGCTTCAGCATGGCTGGAAAGCCTCCCGGCATGAATCAGTGCTGGCCCTGTGTGAGACAGTCACGTCACTCTCCGCCACTTGTCCAGACACACATGAAGGGCTGAAGGAGAGGCACAAATCTACCCCCACCCTAGAAAAACAGCAAGAGTGCAGGCTTTCCACATGGCAATTACGGCCTTAATGTCTGCAGCATTTTAAGTCAGACTTCCTTCAATGGTGGAAAAGAAAACTAAATAACAACCTGAGAAAAACCAGGAACTGCATTTCAGATAGTCTCCAGGATTAAGGAGAGTTTAATCAGAACAGAAACAAGGAGGGGAGAAGACTGCCTTAATCTGATACCACGTCAAACCACTCCCCGCACAACTAAAGTTGCAGGTGTGGCTTGCCTCTCTGTGACTCAGCAACCAGAAAGTTAATGTACCAGTCACCGAGAAATGAACTCTCACCCTCAATTTAAGAAAAGGAGCTCTGACAACCAGCAAAGAAGAGAATGCCTACGAACAAAGTGATAGCAGCACAGGGAAAAGAAATGTGATGCCTTTCCTTGTCTGTTTTCTTAGCATTTCCTGGCTGGTGACATAACTGGTGCCAATTAAAGATTCTGGTCTTTAGTATCTTTAGCTTAGGGTATCTGAGATTTATATAAATCATAGCATTTATAAAATTATGAATTTTATTAAAATCTATAAATTATAAATCAAATCAGTTAATGTATTATATTCCAAGGTGGGGAGAGAAAGCTAGAGTGAAGACTGAAAACATTCAGTGGTTTCAATGGCTATCGTGGGAGAAAGGGAAAAGTAGGAAGTGGGGAGGGATGACTCATCTAGTGCACTTCTAGAAGGTGCAGCACAAGGCCTTCATGAAGAAAACCACCATACTCTGCTACCATACTTAGTAGGTTCCACTTGGGAATGCTAAAATCCAGCCTAAGAACTATGACCTGAGGGCTTAAAACAGGGACATTAAGAAGGAACAGAACAGGAGTGGGTTCTAAATTTTTTTACTACCGGTTCTGTGGGCGTGGCTTATTTTGTGGGTGTGGCTTGGAGGAAATGTGACTGGGTGGGCATGGCTAGCTGGTCATGTGATCGGATGGCCATGGATATGTGTATAGGGACTACTCAGAGGGCTGAAAAAAGTCATTTCTAACAGGTCCTCGCGCTTTTGACTGGTCCTCACACTTATGACCATCCTCACATTTATGCCTGTGCAGCATTCTTAACAACCTTGTCACTCATTTCACAACTGCTTCTCTTCATCATGGTGACAAGATAGGGCAAAAAACGTAAAATGTGAGGACGGTCGTAAGTTCAAGGACTGGTCAAAAGTGCGAGGACCAGTCAAAAATAACTTTTTCAGCCCTCTGAGTAATCCATA
>JANHZT010005165.1:31948-43675 GCA_032468215.1 Stegonotus admiraltiensis
GGGGGGGGGGGGGGGGGCCCCGGGGCTGTTGAATTATGGGTGTGGGCATGCGCGTGCACGACCCCACTGTGCTCCCCCCACTTTTGGCACATGATGGCAAAAAGGGTAGCCATCACTGACATATAATATCTTTCAAGTATGAGTAACAAGTTTGACTAATTGATGTGTTATAGCTATTTTTTTAACAACCAACTAGTGGTTGCAATTCTTATCTAGTATTAAATGGAATTTAGGTGATACATATTATAGCAGCGATGTACTATACATGTAAGACTACAAACTATATAGGTAGTCTGGTGTAGTGGTTAAGAGGCTAGAAACCAGAAGACTGTGAGTTCTAGGCTTGCCTCAGGCATGAGAGACAGTTGAGGGACTTTGGGCTAGTCACTCTCACCCAGTCTCCCATGCAAGTTTATTGTTGGGAGAATAGAGGAAACGAGTATTAGGTATGTTTCCTATGTTAAATTATATATAAATCAAGAGGGATTAAAAATCTAACAAGAACAAGAACAATCATGGTCATCCTGATGGAAGGCAAAACAACAGACTGCATAACACACAGGGCTGCCCTCCTTCGAGTTCCATCGACCGGACAATGTCGGCTGGTGGCCCCGAGGCAGAGGGCGTTCTTGGTGGCCGCGCCGACCCTCTGGAATGAGTTACCCACTGGGCTCTGGACAGCCCCCGACCCCTGCTCCTTCCGAAAAGACCTTAAGACTTGGCTTTTTAACCAAATTGCTTGATCTGGCTGGGATTTTCAGTTAATTGGGGTGATTTTAATTGGACTTTTTAATTATGTATTTTATTGTTTTTACTGTTGTTTTTATCTTTGTAAGCCGCCCCCGTCCTTCAGGAGAAGGGTGGCATATAAATTTTAGAAAATAAATAAATAATGAAATAATGAAATAATGAAATAGTGGAGGAAGAGATATTTGTTAAAATAGAATATCAATTAAATCTGAATGGAATTTATACATGTATATTTTATATATTTTACCCATATATAAAATGGGAAACGGTTTTTGCATTGTTTTACAAAATTTATACATTTTATGCAACAATAAAATAGCAAATGAGATTTTAGTGTACGGACAGTATATGGACAGATTTTATTCCACACATTGACATGTTGTAAACTGAGATCCATTAAATTGACAGTTATTTGATGCTATTTAATATAAAATTTTATAACATGCCACTTATAAAAAAAGCCTAAGGCCTGCCAGAATTGAAATTACAATGAATAAGGGAAAGTATTAACTTACATACCAAATTTATCATCAAAAGGTGCCTTTTGCTGCACTGCATATTTTTGGATATGTTTGAGTTAAACTTCTCTTCCCCATGCTCAATACAAACCAATACTTCCATTTTTTCAATTAACAAATGCTATAATTTTAAATAAATTTCAATATAAAGTGTATCTTGGGCTTAAGACATGCCTCTTTAAATATGCACAATATTCCTGAGATTAAATGCAATTCACTTAAAACAAGATACATTATTTACCTGTACTCTAATGACATTTTTATAATGTGTCACTATGTTGTCATGCTGTTCTAAAGTTTTTTTCACTTCTTCTTCCTTTTTATCTTCTTCACTTGACTTATAAATTGCCTTTGTTATAACTCCTGTAAAATGATTATTTGTAAGATTAGACAATTTAAGTGAAATGTTGTAGCATTCTAGATGACTATAGAGATTCATAGTTTAAAGGGTGCCTTATCATTAACTTAATAATGGCTATTCATTATTTCTCAATCACTCAGATTTTTTCTTTATTATGATAAAAATGTTCTTATCCGATAATACTGTTACTTTAACATGAAAAAAAAAACAGTTTGATAAAAATGTTCAACAAATAATGGATCAGGAAACACTTCTCAGTCATGTTGTGGGTTAACCAATCCTGTTGCAATGTTTATCCCCACCCCCAATTTCCCACTGAGCTTAACTCTCCACAATTGTTTCAAATTTAAATGAGTTCAATAAATACTAGTACAATAATACACCACAAACATAATATATATTCTCTGATTTCTGTGGAGAAATATGAAAGCCTCAGAAAGAACAAACCATTTTTTCTCAAGCCTTCTGCCGAAAAGTGAAAATGAAAAAAATATACAAACTATATATTTGAAGAAAATTGCTGTTTCAAAATATTCAAATCAAATCATGAAATAGACAAATATGCAAAAGGTTTATCTCAAAATAAGTGAAAATTTCAGAAGTCCGTGGAAAAATGAAGCAGAAGAAGCAGAGCCTGCTAAGGAACCCAGAAAATGAGACTGTGGAGTTGTTTCATGTGGCAACATTTGAATTCTGAGCTCTAGTGTCTCCTCTTCTCTACTTGTGAAACATTAATCTTTTGAAACATTAATCTTCCATATGTATCTATAATGTATAATTTACTTTATTTTGCCACAAAGTAAATGGTTTCTTCCTCCTTTCTCAAAATTAACTTTTTGCTAGCCTGATGGTCCTAAGCAGGTAAAAATGAATGAAGAGATGCTACATTTCATTGTATCCAGAAATCTACACTTCCATTGGTTACAAACTGTTTAAAAATTAATATAATTTGCTTAATGCTTTTTTAAAAATAAGAAATTGACCTCTTCTCTCTACATGGTGCAATAATAAAGGCCATGAATGTATAATTTTTCTGTTATTTTCCCCCTAAATTCTCATAACTTTTTCATCAGAATTTTCAGAAATCGTATACCTTTAATCTATATAACATTATTGATTTTGATGGCACAAGATTTTTTTTAAAAAAAAAGAATTAGAACTGCTGGTAAAATGTACTTTCTCCTTTTTCAAATGTAATACTTCAAGAAATAAACAAAATCAGGAGAAATGATGTAACAAGTCTCACCTTCCAGTTCTTTCACCAGCTTTGTAAATTCATGATCAAACATCATATGATCAGGGCTAGAAAAGTTTGGCTGTGGTTTCTGAGCTGCTCGGGAATAGAATTCATGTTTGCTAATAAATCCCAATTTCTCAATAAAAATTTCCTTTCCAATCCTTTTTTCTATAAGCTGCTTTAGTTTTTCTCTAAAGGGAAAAACAAAATTATGTAATAATTCTAGCTGAAAAAAAATCCTCTTTTTAATCATATCCCTGCCCCTCAAAACCTTATGGTTCTCTTTAATAAATAGAGGATAGAGAAAAAGAAGATCACCAGGTAAATAGTATGCAATAAGCCAAAATGATGAGGAAGAAAAAAAGATGCCTTCAGAGCTTGTAGAGAAATTGATTTCAGTGTGAAATAAATTGAGACAAATTACAAAACAAAATCAAGGAATTTCAGAATATTGAAAACAATGAGAAGACAAACTAAATGATAGTTTAAAAAATAGTTATGTTTTATTTTGTTTTTTCAAGCCAACAGTATTCTTAAATATCACTGGAGAAACTCAGCCTCTAATTCCAAATGACGTTTTTTTCAGTTTCAAACCTTTGGGACCATAAAGTCTATAACAAATAATAAAAAAGCATGTTTTTGCCTTAATTTATATGGAAAGCTCATCTATTTCCTAATACAGTATTTACAATGTAAAACATATTAAATGCAATATGAATGCCAATATACTCACTTTTTATAATTCTCAAGTGAATTGTCATTGTAATAAATGGAGATTCCTAGTAATAGAGCACACAATCCTTGAACCAGCTGCTCCTCTTCTCCAAGGTTTTCTGCTATTTGTCCTGTTAGCTACATTTTTGGCTAAGGATGCTAGAGACTCAAATCCTTTCTTTGCATCACATTTTAGAGTAAAAAGGTAACAATTTCCTTGATTTATTTTGACTGAATGGCCACGTCAATGCAGATATCTTTACATCTATTTGTTTGTTCATTTGTTAATTTATTCAATTTCTATGGCCACCCATCTCATTTAATGACTCCGTACCAATACCAAGTGGCTTGCCACTGCCTTCTTTCATAAAACTTACTGATTTACCACCCTGGCTACAGCTTTTGGACTTCCTGGGAGCTTTTTCTCTTAGTTCTAACTTAACTTTTCACCATCAGCATGTCTTGAGCCAGGTTTTTATCTTAATAACTTAACTGCAGAACAATCAGTTGTTTATTCATTTAATCAAAGCAAATTTAATGAAACATAGTTATCATACCATAACAGAAACATGCAGCATGCCAATTTTAACAGAGGAAAGTGAAAATCTATTTATGAGCACAATGTGAGATATTTTAATAATTATATATGTCAAAATTGCAAACATTCAGTACATCATTGAAAGAAACATATCTTTTAGTGAATTGTCACTTCTCTTCTTCAATCGAAACTTTATATAATTACTACAGTGAAGCATTAAATGGTAATTCTTTTAAAAGGATACAAATGGAATATTTGCTGAATTGTGAAGAAAATGTGTGACAGCAATGGGGCAATTGCTTAGCCACGTGCAAAGCAGCATTAATAATCCAACCCTTGTCTGCATTTTGCTTCCCTGGAAAAAAATGAAAACAAATGTTATCTCTGTTTGTATCACTTTTATATCTTGCCTCATATTTTGATTCATAATTTTCAAGGTCAACAATCAATCAATCAAAACCATTCCCTAAAAGTGAGGGATGCACAGCCCTAGGAGAAACTTGAAATAAAATTAATTTTCAGGAAAAAAAAATGGGAATAAAATACCAAGGCAGCCTGATGAGAACTGTGCATCCTTAGTATTCGCAATTGGAAAAGAAAATTATTCTGAAGAGCGGGCTAGGAATTATTGCTATCAGCTAGAAAAGGACACTGGATGAAAGTGAATCTTTGACTTTATTGTGTAGTAGCCATCCTCTCTGGCTTACTACACAACTTTTACAGGCAACCTAATAACCAAACATATATTGCTGTGATTCTGTGAATGCTGCAGTTCAGTCCACCACTGATAGGACCTCTCCTACTTTTACCTTGTTCAAGCTTTCTATTTAACTAAAAAGACAAGACCATATAATAATTTAATACTGCATTATTGAAGATGTTATCTAGTTGGCTAATGAAACTTCTGCAAGGAAACAACCAAGCTCAGAGAGCACCAAGAACTCCACATTAAAAATAACGCAAACCATAGCAGAATAATGATTTTAAGATTATGAACCAAGGATGGATAGGGAACTGAATTATCAGATATACAGTATACCCTTATTGTCTATTGCTACACTGTGTGTGTAGCTGCACAAAATTTAGTTACATTATACGTACTAGCAGGCTGTCTATCTCAAAATAAAAAGATGAAAAGGAATTCATCTGATCACTCGGAAAAATTATTTAAAAAGAATAATAAGTTTATTATGTAGATCCATACAGAATTTATGGTACAGCAAGACAAACTGTGCCAAGAGTAAGATTGATGCAATTCACTTAACAACCATCTTCCTTAGCAATGGAAATTTTGGCCACAATTCTGGTCATAAATTGAGGACTTGTACATGAGGGCAAGTATGACATTATTTACATTACTGAAACTTAGTGGAATGAAACCCATGTCTGGAACGTAGAGGTATAGATATTTAAATTGTTCAAAAGAAATAGACCTAATAAAAGAAGAAGTGGAGTTGCATCATTTAAAAGAAATAACTACACCTACTGGTATATAGAAATTTTTTTTAAAAAAAGGATGAAAATCATCTTAAATGCATTTGGGTTAATACAAAAGGAAAAAAGGAATGATATTGCCATATCTTTATATTACAGGACACCCAATCAATCAGAGGAAATAGACAAACTTTTTGCTAATCACATAGCTATAATGTGCAAGAAGCACACTAGAATAGCAATGGGGAATTTTAACTACCCCAACATCTATGGGGAGACAAACTCTGCACCAAGTGGAAGATCAAACGGGTTCCTGACAAACCTAGGAGACAACTTTGTTACCCAAAAGGCAGAGCCAGACACTAGAGGTCAGCTATACTGGACTTAATCTTTAGTAACAGAGATGAAATGACAGAAGGGATTGACGTTGCAGGAACTCTGGGGAAAAGTAACCATGTAACGTTGGAATTTAACATAACCTAGGCACAAGCAAAGTCATACAAAAGTTTTAAACTTTAGATTTAAACAAACTTAGAGCTTGGGAAGGATGAAAATTTCAAAGGGAAAAACTCAAGAACCTCTGAAAATGAGAATATAAAAGCCCAGTCTAACAATAGTTAATATTGGGAGAAGATTGCAAGTTGGCAATGGGCTTCAGGGAGAAATTGCATTTGCTTAATTTATTCTTTGCATGTCTTTCCACAAAAGGAAAAAAATAATCCAACCTAATAATATTACCACAAAAGACAGATTAGGAATACAAGTCAAACTAGGCAAAAAAAATTATGGTAAAACAACATCTTTCCAGACAAGTTTAAATCACCAGGACCAGATGGATTACATCCCAGGGTTCTGAAGAAGCTGGCAGACATGATCTTGGAACTACTGAACCATAACTTTAAAAAATCCATGAGCACCAAGGAACTACCTGAAGACTGGAAAAGAGCTGATGTGTTGATCTTCAAAAAAGGGGAAAAAATGAACCCAGGAAATTTCAGACCAATCAGCATGACATCAATACCTGAGAAGATTCTGGAAAAGTTAATTAAGCATTGTATCTGCAAACATCCAGAAACAAGCAAAGTTGTTACCAGAAGGCAATATGGGTTTGTCAAAAACTGATCATGCCAGATAAACCTTACTGTATGCTTTGACAAAGTGACTACGTTACTGGACCAGAAAATTGCTGTGGACATAGTATACTTGGACTTCAGTAAGGCATTTGATAACATAGACCACAAACCTATTACTGAGTAAGATAGAAAATTGTAGGATAGATAGAATCTCCACCAGATGAATTTGTAACTGATTTATCAACCACACTCAATTTGTAGTCCTCAATGGAACAACATTTACATGGCAGGAAGTACTCTTCAAAATCTTCCTAAACAATTTAGATGAAGGGATAGAAGAGGAACTCATCAAATCTGCAGAGAACACCAAACTGAAGGGAATAGCCTTAGCATAGCCTGTAGAAGATAGGCTCAGGATCCAGAAGAATCTTGATAGATTTCAACAGTAGATCCTATCCAACAAAATATAATTTGGTAGTGAGAAAAATAAGATTTACATGTATTTCTTTTCTTAGGCAAGAAAAGCCAAATCCACAAGTTTAGAAGAGGTGGCTCAACAGCAGTAATTATGAGAGGGATGTAGGAATTCTAGTGGACAGCCACTTAAATATGAGCCAGCAGTATGCCAAAGCTGTCAAAAAAGTCAACGCAGCCGAAGGCTACATCAACAGAGGAATAGTATCAAGGTCACATGACACTATACTAGCAGCTTTAGTACTGCTTTATAATGCAGAGACCACCCTTTATAAGATCACACTTGGAATACTGCGTCCAGTTTTAGTCATCACAATATAAAAAAGATGTTGCAGAAAAAGTGAAGTGAAAAGTAATAAATTTAGCCTGGAAAATCAGAAATGTGAGAAAGAAATTCAAAATTGTTCCATTGACTGGTATAAAAGGGAGTAAAAAAGAAACTCTCAGGTTTTCAAAATTCTGTTACTGTGGCCAACTGCAATAATGTGGATTTCTAAGGGTTTTTTTTTTCCTTTTGTGGTGACTGCTTCCTGATCTGGTATACTTCAATGGAATGACACCACCTAAAACACTAGTATCATGCTGAGAGAACTCAATAGACTAAATATAATTACTTCTAAGCAGTATTTTTTATCATTTACTTCTAAAGCCATTTGGAAGGTGATAGGACCATGATGGCGAACTTATGGCACGCGTGCCACAGGTGGCACGCGGAGCCATATCTGTGGGCACGCAAGCTTGCCCTAGCTCAGCTCCAGCACCTTCCAGAAGTCGGGAAATGGGATGTTTCCAGCCTCTGGAGGGCCTCCGGGGGGGGGGCCTGTTTTCGTCCTCTCCAGGCTCCTAGAAAGCCTCAAGCCTGGGGAGGGCAAAAATGGGACTTCTGGTCCCACCAGAAGTCATAAAACGGGCCGTTTCCGGCCTCCAGATGGGGTGGGGAAGGCCATTTTCGCCCTCCCCAGCCTCCTAGAAAGCCCCTGGAGCCTGGGGAGGGTGAAAATGGGCCTACTGGGCCCACTGTGCCAGCGCATGCCAAAAACAGTGAGGGGGTTGTGTGCACATGCACGATGGGAAGGCGCATTGAATTATGGGTGTGGCCACATGCGTGCGCAAACCCCCCCCCCACGCTCTGCCCGCTTTCGGCACACAACGGCAAAAAGGTTAGCCATCACTGTGATAGGAAGATAAAAAGCCCTTCTGTGATTCTTTTTTATTTTATAGGTTACAGCTACATCATCCACTTGCTTTAAAAAGATGTAGCCACATGCTATCTTCATGCTTCCCTATAATCTGAAGGGATTATAAAAAGAAAATGAAAATGATTCTGTAGGTTTAACAGGTAAATGTTTCAATAGTTATACTTGATAAGAATATTTATATTTTTAAAATCTATTCCTGACTGTTTCTATCTGGTTTGATATAAAAAATACATAATTTACTTCTTACTTTACTTTACTTTTTATGTCTTTTTACTTTAAATACCTGATAGTTTTTATTAGCAATAGATTTTGCAATTGTATTTTGTCAACTGCATTTTTGTTTATTTATATCCTGTCTTTACTATTCACAAATAATGCAGCAAATATATCCAACATATCTTCCATCTATTTTCTCCATATAACCCTGTGAGGTAAGTTAGGCTAAGAGAGACTAACAGCCCTAAGGTCACCCAGCTGGTTTTCATGACTAAGATAGGGCGTGAACTCATGGGCTCTTGCTTTCTAGCCTGGCACTTTAACCACTAGATCAAACCGTCTTTCTATTCTGTTCTTCTGTTCCATTTATAACTTAAGCAAAAAACTTCACAAAATGTAAAAGTGTTCAATGTATAAATTTTATCCTGCATGATCAGCAGAAAATACTACCCTGTTTTCCCCCAAATAAGAAATCCCCTGATAATAAGCCCAATTGGGGTTTTGAGTGCATGGCAATAAGACCAAGCACTTATTTCAGGGTTAAAAAAAATATAAAACAGGGCCTTATTTTTGGGGAAACACAGTAATCAAGAGAGTGAATCACTTAATAAAACAAAATTTAATCTGAAAATAATTTAATTAGAAGTAGGATGAACACGAGTCTGAAATACCATGGTGTGGAAACACCTCAAATTTTTTATCTTCTATCTGGTTATGAACAGAAAGAAAGTATTCATTAAACTTTTAAATACTGAATTTACACTAAAAGAAGACAAAAGAAGTCAAACTACATTTAGTACCCACTGGTTATGCAAGGACTCCTGGGAGAAAGAAAAAGCACCCATAACAACCATGTTTCCCTTATCAGTCACCAAAAACACCAAGAGATAGACAGTTTGTTACTAGAAATAACACCAAGCAACAGGCACAAACTGTAAGTAGAAAAAAACCCACCCTCAAACAGTTAATTCATAAAACACAGCAAAGCTGAGACAGCATAGACCCTGCTACAATGAAAGGAATGCCTTATGTTCAATACATACCTGTCTGTCGATCTTATCACCCTGTGAACCATATATCAAATATTACAAGGGAATGCTGCAGGATGTTAAAATCACTACAATACTGTACAGAGGTAAATTGTTTTCTATTTTCATTAATCTGAACAGTTCTGCGACTATGTACATGGATGACATAGAAGTGTACACATTTTTTAAAAAAAACCAAATAGCAATAGCAGTTCCTTTTCAAAACAAATATTTTTGAATGAGATGAAAAATTAATACTGAAATTTGTTGTTATATATAGTTTAACATCAGCCAAATGAGGTTTGCTTGGTTTATAGGGATTTTACTTCATTTAAATCTAACTACCTACACATTTGTTTTCAAATCTGTTTGCATACAAACAATGGAATGAGGTTCATAACAATTTTCCATGCTGCTCTGAAGGAAAAAATGTTATTTACTGTATTAAAAAATATGCAAGAGAAATCATTTTCCTCCATCCTAAATGTATCCACAAATGTTTGAAGCATATGCATGTTCTACAAACTAGTAACAAAAGGATTGAAAGTCAAATTAAAGACCATTTACATTGGTATTTGTATTATTTTGTATTATTGATAAATTTATAAGAAGGCAAGCCCACATGTGGTCTCAATAAGTGGCCAAGGTTTTTTGTACACATTTGTTTCTTGGCTTCATACATTCATGGTTCAAATATTTACCATTGCTCTGATTGTGAAAAAAACAAAAGCACATACTATTTTTGCCTTACCTTTCAGTCCCTTATTTCAGTTTTTACTTCCTTCAAGGATGTACCGTATATATTACACATGCATTTCTGATTTTTTACAATCTGATTCTTTACAATATACTTTCCCTTTCCTTATGGAGTTCAAAGCATAACAAACACTCCTCCAATATTTCTCCTCTGTAGTTCTACGAGATAGACTGGACTGACAGCTTCCATAGTTAAGGACAGATTTAAACTTGGATCTTCTTGGTCCAAATTCAGCGCAATCACACCACACTATTATTTTCCACATATTTCCATATATGTTAGGCACAGACATTACTTACACCCCAGCAACTAGTTTTGATCATTCTAATCATTGGTTCTATCCCAATATGCTTATCAGAATTATCACAAATTAACGGAAAACACTATAATTAAAAGCAATAGTTTGTGCCAAGATCAGTTTTATGGTTTACTAAATGTAATAATCAAGATATTTTATAAAAACTCTCTTTTTAAAGAATGTTTCTTTATGGGCACTTCTAAAAGCGTTCAGGGGTATGCAAGTTATAGGTTCATTATGCTGTACCTGAGACAGAATGTTAGTGCACTGCTGAAGTAAGGACACTGGAGGATTTCCAATACTAGTGGCTAGCTGTACCCGTAGCAGCTGTTCCTTTAGAGTGGCATTTTCTTGCAAAGCATGGGCCAATGCTACAGCGGCACACCAATTTGAAACAGAATCTGTAGAAAAGAGTCCTCCACAAAGAAGTTGGCCAGCTGAGACAGAATTTCCAGTAGCTGTAAAATAAGCAGTCAATTTATTGACAGGACTATTTCAGACATGTTCACCTATATAAAGCTTTTGAAAATACCTCGGAGATTATCTAATGCAGGAATGTTTTGACCTTGATAGGGGGCTTCAAAGAGTACAGCCAATTGAAATGGTGAGAAAAAACGTGTTGGCCAATTTTGGGCAGCTATGCAGGAGTTGTTGGTCTGCTTAGGGTGGATTTTGTACTGCACACTGGCCAGCTGGTCTTCACACGCACATGCACAACAGAAACCGGAAGACCAGGCGGCCAGTGCACATGCACATGACAGAAACCAGAAGATCATCTTCCTGATGCGCGCATACGCACCGGGGGCAGCTGTTCTTCCGGTTTCCAGCACTCGGTGCTGAAAAAGTTCACCAACACTAGCCTATACCATTTCGGACAACTGGCTGTCCAGTCTCTTTTTAAAAACATCCAGTCATAGAGCATTCACAACTTCTGGAGGCAAGCTATTCCATCAGTTTACTACCCTCACCATTACAAAATTTCTCCTTAGTTCTAGGTCAGTGGTCGGCAAACCACGGCTCGCAAGCCATATGCGGCTCTTTGACCCCTTGAGTGTGGCTCTTCCAGCCGCCTCCCCCTCCCCACAGAAGGGGGTGGCGTGGGGACGCTTTTTTTGATTCCAGCCTGAAGC
>JANHZT010005165.1:61128-72990 GCA_032468215.1 Stegonotus admiraltiensis
AGGCAATTGAAGCTATATATTGTAAACAGACTGCAAAAGTAATGATAAATGGAGAATTGACTGATTCTATTGAGATAGAAAAAGGCGCTAGACAAGGATGCCCATTGTCACCACTGTTGTTTATATTGACATTGGAAGTTTTAAAATAGAAATATTAGAGAAGAAAAAGAGATAAAAGGCATGAAAATTTGAAAAGAAGAATATAAATTACAAGCTTTTGCAGATGATCTGGTCTTTATTATTGAAGAACCATTAATAACAATAAGCTAATAGAAAATATTGATAAATTTGGGAAAGTAGCTGGCTTGAAAATTAATAAAGATAAAACTAAATGACTAAAGATATGTTGAAAAAGCAAACTAATGACTAAAAATATGTTGAAAAAGCAAGAAGAGGAATTGATAGAGATTTCGAAGATGCAAGTCACAAATAAGGTAAAATATCTGGAGATATATTTGACAGTACGATGTAGTGCACTGAAAGAAAATAATTATAATAAGCTTAAGCAGCAGATAGGGCAAGATTTGGCGAAATGGGGAAACTTGCAGTTATCTTTCATTGGTAGAATCTCAACTATTAAGATGAATATTTTGCCAAGAATTTTGTACTTATTCCAGACAATTCCAATTAAGTTGGGTAAGGAATTCTTTGAGGATTTGAATAAAATGATACTGAAATATATTTGGTAGGGAAAGAAGGCGAGGATAAGATTAAAGTTGTTACAAGATGCTAAAATGAGGGGTGGTTTTGGCTTGCCTAACTTTGAACTGTATTACCAAGCAACATGTTTAATGTGGATTAAAGAATGGATAACTTTGAGAAATACCAGATTATTGAATTTGGAGGGACATGATTTGTTGATGGGATGGCATGCTTTTCTATGGTATAAAGAAGCAAAAACACAGGGGTATTTTAGAAGATATTAGATACAAGAAGCTTTACTGTTGAATTGGGAGAAGGTAAAAAAATATTATTATTTGAAAGTGCCAGTCTGGGTATCCACAATTGAAGCCTTTACATACTCGGTTGTGTTTAAAAGGGAACAAATTGTTAGATACAGTGAACTATTGAATGAAAAGGGTGAACTTAAATTAAAGCAAGAGCTAGAAGAGCAGGGTTACAAAATGGATTGGTTTTCATATATGCAAATACGTTCTAGATATGCAGAGGATCTCAAACAAGGTTTTTATAATGTTTCGACTAACCTAGATAAAATTTTAATGGGTTCTGATGATCATGTAATTAAAAAATTATATGGATATTTGTTAGAGATGAAATTGGAAGAACAAGTTAAAGAATCAATGATAGCTTGGGGGAAAAACTTTGGTCATGGTATTTAGAGAAATGGCAAAAATTGTGGTCACATAACTATAAGATGACAATCTCTACAGCATATAAAGAGAATTTGTGTAAGATGTTTTACAGGTGGCACCTTCCCCCGAAGAGGATAGCTAGAATATTCAAGAACAAATCGGAGAAATGTTGGAAGTGTCATCAGACTCCATGATCATATTACCATATGTGGTGGACATGCGTAGAGGAAAAGAGATATTGGGCTAAGATACACATGTGGTTGGAAAAAATGATAAAGAGACATATTGATTTTAAACCAGAGATATTTTTATTAGGGATTCTACCAGAGACATATAATAGAAAACTGTAATATTTAATTGTGAACATTTTAACAGTGGCTAGAATTGTATTTGCTAAAAACTGGAAAGGAGAGAAAATACCTACTGAAGAAGAAATTGTCAAGAAAATGATGGATTGTGCTAAAAAGAGTAAACTGACATTTGAACTAAGAGAACAGAAAGATAACCAACATTATCTGATAGGGGTTTGTTCTACCAATGGATAGATAATAAAATGTGGAGATGATATATGAAATATGAAGTAAAAGTTAAGACAAAATGTATAAAATTTTCTTTTTTTAAGTGGGGAAAAGAAGCCTGTGTCATATATTGATAATTTGACCATTTCACAAGCACAAAAAGATATTAACCGATCGATACACTGTCTGTAATTGTTTGAAATGATGCTTTTAAGCTGTTTTTGTTTTGTTTGAAAATAAAAAATTGTTTTTCAAAAAACAAAAGCATTATGGAGCGATATGTGTCTGAGTGCTATTGCTATTATACATACTTCATCTAGTACCAGTATTATAGAGTTATTAATTCTATAATTTACTTTAATAGATTTATTTTTGTCGTGAAGTTATGTTTTATTATAGATTATCCTAAAGTGTGATTTTTCTACTCTGAGCATCCCCAAGTCTTTAGACAGGACAAGAACATCTATTTTGTGATATATGTGAAATATTTTTCCACTGCTTCACTGACTAGTTCCAGATTTCAATTGCTATGTACCATACAGAACCTATATAGAACATTGCACAATATATTCTACTTGTAACACAATGAAATAGTATTGGGGCTATATTACACATATAAGTATTAATAAATTTAGCTAAGATTTAATTCTGTTTATTTTTAAAGATTTAATTCTTATTGTTTATGGTTTTTTTTGTCAACAGTAAGGTTCTTTAGCTCAGAAAAAGTTGCAGGTATCAGCCTACTCTACTATTTTGTCTGGCCTTCACTTTGCAGCAGTTTCCAATGGACACTGCCCAAGCAATATGCAGCAGTAGAGTGGTTTCCTGAGCAAGAATGACTGTAGGAATCTCCAATATGTATTGTCCAACACACTATACAAACACCTATTGGTTGTTCCACTTGTGAGAATATGGAACTTAGCTAGACTTCTGAATGGGCACTTCATTAATGCTGATCTGAGATGCTTCTTACTAATATCAAATCACAGATACTCTCATACTGGCGGGTTCTTTATTGAGAAATTCTTGATGGAAACCAGCTGCTTGTAGAATATTTGTTCCCTACTGGCTACAAATCCC
The DNA here is from genome assembly GCA_032468215.1 of Stegonotus admiraltiensis. NCBI lineage: Eukaryota > Metazoa > Chordata > Lepidosauria > Squamata > Colubridae > Stegonotus > Stegonotus admiraltiensis. The sequence continues at coordinate 64,040 of JANHZT010005165.1, forward strand.
TTTTTCCTTGTCAGATTTTCCTTCTTCAGAACTGAAAGGAACAAAAAAAAATTTTTTTTCCACTTGGCCTTGCAGGAATTGCTACTTCTTGCATTCAAGAGGTCAGTATCATTGATAAACCTATTTCATTTCAGAACTATGAGACTGTGTTACATAAACGATCTGTATCTTCAGAACAAAATGGAAAATTTAGTTGACATAAATTGTGAAATGTATTTTATAACTATGGAATATTTACCCTTTAATTACAAAATAGACAGCCATTAACTATGAACTAAATATGCTACATACCACTGAACATAAAAATGTAAAAAAATATGGATCACTATTAATGGTTGTGACAAATAATCCTAAATTGTAAAGCAGACTGGAATGTCTTCCCTGATCACCCTTTCCAATTTTTTCAGTGAAAAAATGAAGAGCTGTCAACAAACTATATTTACTGAAAGATTGACTCAATGTTTACAGTACATTTTTAAAAAACTCGTGTGTGGTACAGATGAGACGTAATGTGAGAAATAAAGAAAATACAAGAAACATGCATACTGTACCACTGATCTTATTCCCATATCAAGGGGATTAAATTACATCTGCAAATCTTGTCTATTCAGCAAATCATATTTCTTTCGACTGTTATGCATATACCAGTGCTTGCTAATTGCCTAGAGTATGACCCTAGCTGAAGAAGCTTCTTGGATGAGAAGCTAAATGTTTTCAAAGAAAAACAAGAAAGTCCAGTTGCCTCTTGAAAAAGCACCTTTCGGATGACTCTGTAGTGTGCAACAATTTACCCCCAAAGGGCAAAATAAGAACCACTGTGTAGTGCTTATAACCATATATACAGGCTTCTGATCCAATGGAGTATCTCATTTGATCATGTGGATTCTCAATCTACTGATATAAAAAAAGTTAAGCATAAGGCATTTCCTGCTGTACTACAGAGTTACTTTTCTTGTCAACGTCTATGCCCATGATGGTGAATCTATGGCATGTGTGCCACAGGTGGCAAGCAGAGCTCTTTCTGCAGGCACGCCAGCCGTCGCCCCAGCCCAGATCCACCGCACATGCACGCACCTCCCATCGGCCAGCTGGTCTTCGGGTCTCTGCCTCACATGCACGGGGGCGGGGCCTTCCCCGATCTCTGCAGATTCCACCCTCTGCAGGTGCCTCTCCGTGGCAGGAAGGCAGGAGAAAGCTAGGACGCAATGGTGGAAGAAACTGCAAAGATCAGAGGCGGCACGGAAGGCAGGAAGGCAGGAGGCAGCTAGGATTCAACGGGGGAGAAACTTTGGAGATTGTGGAAGGCAGGAGGCAGCTAGGACTCAGTGGGGGGAGAAACTTTGGAGATCTGGAAGGCAGGAGGCAGCTAGGATTTGATGGGGGAGAAACTTCAGAGATCAGAGCAGGAGGCAGCTAGGATTAGATGGACGAGGGAAAAACTTTGGAGATCAGAGAAGGCAGGAATGCAGGAATGAAGGAATGCAGAAGAAAGCTAGGACACAATCTCCAGAGTTTCTCCCTCATTGAGTCCTAGCTGCCTCCTGCCTTCTGTGCCTTCTCTGATCTTTTCAGTTTCTACCCCCATCGAGTCCTAGCTGCCTCCCCCCACCCCATTTTGGGCCTGAAAAGCCTCCTGCACCAACCTGGAAGCCAAAACGGGGGCCCAGGACACATGCGCAGGGGGGGGTGCATGCACAGGGAACATGCATGGATGTGCAGGGCACATGCACGGGGGCACTCACATTGCACTTTGGGGGTTGTGGCACACGCACGTGCATTCATGTGTGTGCATGCGTGCTTTGGGCACTCGGCACCAAAAAGGTTTATTTATTATTTATTTATTAATCTAATTTTAAGGTTAAACATCACTGGTCTATGCTATCTTCCATAAGGCTTAATTATGGTTGGGGATATTTTTTCTTTTACCACCAACCATTAGTCTTTTTCCTACCATTTTATCACTTATCTTAAAGCAATTGCAGGCACAAGATGTAATAAACAAGGTTTTAAAGACAATTTGCAATCTTAAACATTTACAAAGGCTCTTAGCAGTGGATCATGCTCTATCTCCTAAAAGAAATATAAAGAACCCTAGTGTAACATTGCTACTTTACAAATGTACACAGTTTGGGATCAGATACATTCAAAAGTTGAAAGGTTTCAAAATGATATACAGGTAGTCCTTGACTTATGGCTACAATTGAGCCCAAAATGTATGTTGCTAAGTGAGAAATTTGTTAAGTGAGTTTTGCCTCATCTTACAACTTTTATTGTCACATTTGTTAAGTGAATCACTGCAGTTGTTAAATTAGTAACACGGTTGTTAAGTGAATCTAGCTTTCCCATTGTCTTTGCTTATCAGAAGGTCACAAAAGCAAATCCCATGACCCCGGGACATGAACCAGTTGTCAAGCATCTGAATGTAAATCATGTGATCATGGGGATGCTATAATAGTGATACGTGTGAAAAATGTTCATAAATCACTTTTTTTAGTGCTGTTTGAACAGTCACTAAGTGAACTATTGTAAATTAAGGACTACCTGTACTTCCAATCCCAAGTACTTGAGTTGATCTGAGTTTCAGGAAGTTAAAAATAAAAAAGAGAACATTATGCAGGAAATGACAGCAAGAAATACAGTGACGTATAAAAATGATAGAAAAAAATGGGGGGGAAAATCTTGTTTTATATTGGCTGTACACTGATTACAATTCCTAATAAAAGCATGTGCTGCTCTAAACACATACACAGTAGTTGGCTACTGGTGCTTGTACTTCCTTCTCTCATATGCCTCAATAGGTTACTGTAGTAAATGTTCTGCAGGCTAGTAATTTTTCTAGATCTACTTAGTTGCAATGCTTTCCAAACCTGGGTAAGCTATTCAAAATTAGGTAAAAGTACTTTTCTTTAGGTAAGAGGACACAAAACTATTATCCAATTACAACAGAGATATTTAAATAAGTAATTTCTAATAAGTAGTTTTGAATAATGAATAATGAAAAAATTTGGAAAGTGCTGACTTACAATCTTATATTACATTCACAGATATCTCACTGAATTTTTTGAAAAAAGATATTGCATAATTCTGTGGAAGAGGGATGATGGAATTCAAACTAAACACTGTTATAGTTCTTATTAATCTTATTCCCTGCAAAGGAGACTAACAACCAGCTATAAATTTCAATCCATCATTGGTATTTGGAGGCCATTTTCTGCAACTTGCTTCACTCCTGCAGACATTATGAGATGAATGATGGTGCTTCAAAATAATGAAGTTACCATTAGCAACTTCAACTGCAAGTAGACACATGAAAATTTCCTTTTAAAGATTTGTTCCCCTTAAAGCATTTAAGATTCCTTAGTATCATTGCAATTTTTCCAACATTTAATAATCAAAATTGTTATTAAAACAATATAATCACATTCTTTAAAAATTTGCTTTGATTACTCTTTTTAATAATAGCTCATAATATAAGTTAATAAAATACGATAACCTAAGCTCTACTTATATATAATGAATATACTATTGATCATGTTAAAACTGTTTATAAATCCTTAGTAAAGTATTAGAACAAAAGCTTGTGAAGATTGGCTGCTTAATAAATCAGGACAGGCACAATATACAATGTTAACTAGAAAACAATCTTTATGAAAGTGCATAAATTAAAGCATGCTAATGGATCCAACTCTGTTTTAAAAGGACTGCAAAAAAGTCAAATTGCTACTACAAATTGTTCAAGGAATAATAATTGCCTTTAGCAATTATTTTTAAACAGCATATTAACTGAAATCCCTGTAAGCAAAAAAAATCCCAAGTATTTTACTTCAATATCTAATATCATCCATATTTTTTTCAAATAATACCTGGGATTATTGCATGACTTAACATGAAGAGGACCATGTCAAGTTTGCATCAGACACTTGTGTGCATGTAAAAATTGCTAAAACTATTTTCTAAAATATAGCATCCATTTTTAAAATGGGTAAGTGTTGAGAATAATTAATACTTAGAACTACATCTAAATGCATCAGGCTGATATATACTCCATTTCTTTTACCTTCAGAATCATCTGTAAGAGCAGAGGGAGAAAGAGAAAGTTTTAAAAAATAAAGCAACTTCTATTTAATATTGCAAAGAAGAACAATTGATTTTATATAACTAATGTTGAAAAGAAGAATACAAATTGGTACTAAAAAAGATATTTACTCATACTCTTCTAGTTAGAAGAGAAGGCTTAAGATTTCTTTTCTTGTGGAGCCCCTCCGTTCAGATACACATTCTAACTTCAGCTGACCACTGGACATAGTGTTAACTTCTTTATAGTATGTAGTCCTTGGTCATTAGAATAATTGTTTTTCAGTGCATCAGAGTGTCACTGACTGTGAAAGGCACTAAGTCTTTAAATCCAACTATAACTCTTGGTCACTGAAGATGGAACTGAAAGAACAAGATACTGTAGTACAGTGATGGCGAACCTTTTAGACACCAAGTGCCCAAACTGCATGCGCATGCATGCCCAAACTGAAAAATGTGTGTGAACGTGCACATGCGTGGACATGTGCAGCAGAGACCCAAAGACCAGCTGGCCAGCAGGTGGCCGGATATCCAAACACCAGCAGCGCAGCAAGATCTTTCTCTTTTGTGAACTTGTTTTATCGTTTGCAGGGAAAGAGAAGCTCACGAAAGATACGCCACGGAGATCTGACCTGGGGCGACGGCGCGCATGCCAGCAGAGAGGACTCTGCAGGCTACCTCTGGCATGCGTGCCATAGGTTTGCCATCATAGCCCTAGTATGCTCAGGGACAGTTAGTTCAACGTTAAAGCATCCCCAGTATTGATCTGTGGAGCCTCACTTTTCTATCTTACAATATTTAATGTATGGAGATGGTTCAGACAAGATCAGTACCTTTAAAAAATTAGTAGAATTCTCATTCTTTGATGTTGCTGGCACTCTGACTAGATATGCTAAGGAGAAGAGTTGTACTAGGTGAACATGCCACAGCAATATATTCTCTGACACACTTGCTGATGGTAAATACCTCAAGTGTATAAGTGATAGACTGAATGCTTATTCGGTATATATCTGTAGTATATTCTAAGTACTCCAGGCACATCCAGATTGTGGCAGGTTTGTTATCTAGGATGGGAAGAGGGAATACAATTCCTTGGGCTCAGTGGAATTTGGAACTGTAATTGGGCATAAAGCAGAGATCTGGTCTTAGCACCATCTTATCTTGATATTCTTTTCACACAGAGAGCCACTCGTTCTATAACAGAGATGGGTTTCAGCAGGTTCTGACCAGTTCTGGAGAACCAGTAGCAAAAATTTTGAGTAGTTCGGAGAACTGGTAGTAAAATTCTGACTGGCCCCGCCCCCATCTATTCTCTGCCTCCCAAGTCCCAGCTGATCAGGAGGAAATGGGGATTTTACAGTATCCTTCCCCTGGAGTGAGGTGGGAATGGAGATTTTACAGTATCCTTCCCCTGCCACTCCCAAGCCATGCCCACCAAGCCATACCACTCCCACCAAGCCACACCCACAGAACCGGTAGTAAAAAATTTTGAAACCCACCACTCCTTTATAGTTAATATGGCTACCAAAAAAATAGATGAGTATGCTTTCTGGCATCTGCCAAAATAATCTAAAAACCAGGGATGAAATCCAGCAGGTTCTGACAGGTTCTGGAGAATCAGTAGTGGAAATTTTGAGTAGTTCAGAGAACCGGCAAATACCACCTCTGGCTGGCCTCAGTGGGGAGGGAATGGAGATTTTGCAGTATCCTTCCCCTGCCACACCCACCAAGCCACGACGAGCAAGCCACACTACATCCACCAAGCCACGCCCATAGAACTGGTAGTAAAAAAAATTGGATTTCACCTCTGCTAAAAACCAATTATAGAGTAAGTTTCATGAGGGAACGTGTTGAATGATTGGGAAAGTGAAGATGCTGACACACTTAGGAAAGGTTGCCCATCACCCAATCAGGACATAGCCCAAAGTGGCAATCAATTGATACAATACATTAGTTGTCAACCTTTGTCAAGCCCCATGTAAATGGCAAACCCAAGATAGGCAGGATAAGAATGTAATAATAAAACTTGAAAGTTAATTCTCAGACAGACTTATAATAAACCAATTAAGGGAGGATTTCTGAGTTGTATTGCTTCAACTCAAACTTATTGAACTCTTCTTCCTTTCTAGTGGTTCTCATAATCTGCCACAGCGCTTACACTTTGGTCCCATTTATAGGAATCTTAATAGTTCCAGGACTACTGGTTCTGGTGCCAAGAGCCTGTCTTCTGTGCTATCAAAAGCACGCCTATCAATTAATAGATTTTATCAGTAGCCAGATGTCTTGAGATTATGATTTCCTTTGGGTTGATGTTGACTCCCAGATGCAGGATCCGCTACACTGGTATTCTCCCAATATTGGGAAAGATGGCATATTTGAGCAATTTACAGTATTTTTTTGTTATTGGGCCTATTTAATAAAAGAACAGTTCCAATCCTTTGCATCAACATAGTACTGTAAATCTTTTTAAATTACTTTCTTTAACATGAAACAGCAAAAAACACAAGGATATTTAAAGTTGGCAACTTTAAGTAAGATAAAAAGAAACACAATGAAATATGGTTATCAGTAAAACAAAATAAATTTGAAACTAGAATGAAATGAGAATCTTTAATTTTAGAAATTCCAACATAATTACTTTACTTGTTTTGAGTTATATTCATTCAAATTGATTTCTGTAACCACTGGCTTTAGCATATACTCAAATTTAAAACAGTGCTTTCAGATGCTGCTCATTTCACTCACACTACATTAAAAACAAAACATGCAAATCCAAAACAAAAATTAGGAAAGACTAAAGCAAAATTATTTCTGCAATAGGAAAGAGATACTGGATTAGTTTGGATGCAGCCTTAAAGTATGATCTATAATTACACAAATGTGCCTTCATAAGCCTGGGGCACCACACTCTATTCTTTTCTCACTTCCTTATAGCTGCGCTAGAGAAGGTTAGAAGGACTCAATATATCCCTTATAGCCATTTTGTAAAAATAGGGGGTGGGGGGAAATCAAATCCTGGATTATAACTTTTTTTCCTGCAATAGTCATAGTACCTCAAATTCATATACAGAAAGCCTTTTTTCAACTTAAAACTGAATATGCATCACATTTCCTCTGGCCATTATAGAGGTGACAGCAACTGAGCCAAAACCTAATAGAAACTTGCATGTCTAAAGCAGATCACTTTAATTTTTTAAAAAATATTTCACTAAATTAAATAAAATTAAGTAAAATCTATTTGTTAAGGACATATTAAAAATAACTACTTAACCTTGTTCTTCCTCTTCCAAATCATTGGACATGATATTGCAGAGGGTATCCAAAGCATAGCCGATTATTTCAGAATCTGAACTATGAATAAAAGGACAAACTCTCATTGAATAAACTGCATATAACACTAACATTGCAAATAATATCATTATATAATCTCTTATGTTGTTTCAAAGCTTATTGCAAAGCCTTGATTTGGAGTATATTTAATACTCGATAAGGAGTATGTTTAGGAATTCTACTACAGGTAGCCTTTGCATACTGACTGCAATAGGCACTGACAACCCTGCACTACACAATGTGGTCTAAAAAGAAAAATCACATTACTGTGCCTGACTTATGAAGGCACTGTGATAGTTCTGGCTGTGTTGTAAGTGAATCAACTGTACATTAAGTACATTAAGCACAATGTAATGTGACCGTGACTTGTGACTTCCTGCCTGCCTGCTTCCTCACTGACTTTCCTTGTTGGAAGGCTGCTGTGCAGGTTACAAATGAGGATTATGTTACTATGGGGTGCTATGACTATCATAAACATATGCTGGTTGGCCAAGTGCCTGAATTACAATCAAGTGACCATGGTGCTGCTACAAAGGCTGTAACTTCAAGGCCAGTTATAACTTTCATTATTCATTATTCAAATTGTTGCTGAACAAATGATGAATAAGCAAGAAACACCTGTCCTGTGCATTCCAGATCAATTTTCTCATGTAAATAATTTGTTAGTTACATTGATAGGTTTTGAAGCTTCTTAAATATACTAAAGTAGAATTATACTCCATTATTGCGGAAAACACTGGACAGATAATGATCAATTTGATTCTCATGAGTATATTTCTTACATTTTAATCATAATTCAATTTCATAATTCAAGATTTTATTATTGGAAGATCCTATTTGTATATTTTTAAATCATCTGGCAAATCTTACCGGTCTGTTTGGAGAACATGTATAAGATGAGACATAGCTTGAATCCCCACTTCCAAACGATATTTCTGTCAAAAACAGAGCAAGTATTAAAAAAATGTTATCATGTTCTACCAAACATACTTTAGATGCCACATGCAAATGAAATTTTGTTAGAAATATATTTATATATACCTTTGAAAGAGATTTAAGGGCACGTACAGCATCTCTGCGATCCTCAAGTAAGGTGGAAGATGCCACTCTATCACATAATTTTTGAATCTATAACAGAAATAAAATGATTCAAAAATTAAAATTCTAAGATCTTGAAATTCAAAGGGCTTTATAGCTTAGAAAAATTTATTCACAGATTTTCTCAGACTGAAATCAAAATTAAACATGGTATAGTTCACATGTTACAGTTTAAAAAGAATATGATACACAATTTTATAAAAATATGAATTCTTCATTTGAAACTATGTGCTAAATGGATTCACACATATAGAAGTGCAAAAAAAAAAAGAGCCTGAGTGGCGTAGGAGACTAATGCTCCTACTAAGGCAGTATTTAAGTTCCAGCTGCCTGCAATTATTGCAAGTTCAATTCTCACCAGGCTCAAGGTCGATCCTTTCTAAGGTGGGTAAAATGAGGACCCAGATTGTGGGGGGCAATAAGCTGACTTTGTATAAATATACAGAAGT
>JANHZT010005168.1:0-11573 GCA_032468215.1 Stegonotus admiraltiensis
CTAACCAACTGTTTTTAACATAAAATTCATGAAGAATCTGAAAAATTAAGGCACTTTTCAAAAATGAAATATTTTATTAATAGAATTCAATATACTATTTAATACAATGAAAAATTAAAAAGCGCTGTTCTTAATTTTGATATTTTAGTTCTTATATTACTGAAAAAGAAAGAATCATATATCTTATTATAAGTCAGTAATTATTAAAACATTTGTCATTCCACTGAGCTGGAAATTAAATGAAAGATTATTCTGAAGATAAAATAATTTTGTAGTAAGAAATATAAGAGATTTTTTTTATCTATAACACAAATTTATAAACTGAAAATTACAGTATTCTTCCAATGGTTTCTTCTTTACATATAATTGATAGAAAAACACATACTTAATATGATAAACTCCTAAGCTCTTTAAAAAAACATAAAACAAAATATTCATCACCCAGAGTCCATTGCATTAGTAAATATTGTGAATTAACAAAATAGGCTTTATCTGTTTGAAATAACAAAGTTTATACAGAAATGATCTGTTTCATTGATAAAAAAGAAGAAAATATCTAATGATCATTGTTGAATTCAAAGTTCATAGGTATAACTGAAGGGAATGAAGTCCCCCTTCTAATCACCCAATTTCTTGCTAATTCTACTTCTTTTTAATCCAGTCCAGAAGCAGTGTAAAATGTTTATAATTGTTTTGTATTTATCTGACATGCCTGGATACTGATTAAATGTACTTTTGTTTATCAATATTGCAGTCAAAACCTATAGCAGCAGGTTATATAGTGCAGCTAGTCCTTGAGTTACAATGGCAATTAGGATCAGAATTTCCTACAAAAAAGAGGAAAAGTGCAAGAAAAAAGAAATAAACTGAAGTTACAAAATAAAATGACTTTCTCTTCAACAGATTTTAACAAGCCCATTGTCTCCTCTCCATCTAAACTATTCCAAAAATCTTTCCAACCCCTCATTTAATTTTCATCTTTTCAAACTCTTCCTATCTTGCTTCTTAAAAATCCAATTTTTTTTACACAGACTGTCACTGGGAAGACCATGCCTTGCATAATTCTGACTTTTGCAAGTATAGAAACATCATGTCATTTACTTATCTTTTCCCAGACCTTCATATTAGTCTACCAAGTGCCAGTCTGTGGTGTATTTCTTGATTGCTAGTTCATTTACTGTTGATGGTTGATTCTAAAAGGCAGAAGCTATCTACCATTTTGATATCTTGATTAGCACTCTCTCTCAGCCCAACCCACTTAACAGGGCTGTAGTTGTGGAGAAAATAGGAGGCAGAAGGAATATTATCTATATTTATCACCTTGAGTTATTTATAAAAATAATAAAGGCAGGATAAAAATAAATATATTTATTTTCAATTCTAAGGCTGGTTCTTATATCTATTGTCATTAATTTTGGCATTCTTGATATTTTGTTTTAGTCCATTTTTTTCACCGTACCCTTTGACTTTTATTATTAGTGCTTGCATACATTTTGCCATATCATATTTTGCCATATCATGAGTCTCCTCATATATTCACATATAGACTGTATAAATAAGGGAAATATAGAGTTGTTGGACTCCTTTATCAACTTGGAGTTAGTCTCTTCCATTGTGTTCTGTCCATACTGTGGCTTCCTGATATGTACATAAGTTTCTCATGACAACAATGACATGTTCTGATATTCCTGTGATTTTCTGTGGATATTCCACAGCTTAATATGACCAATAGAAAGGCCTTTTTATAATTAAGGAAGCACATACGGTAGTAACTTTTTTTTGGTATATTCTCAATTATTCTCAATTCTTTTAAGATAGTCCAGAAAAGAAGCGCAATCAGGAGTACTAGCTCTATCTTAATTGTTAGGTTATATTAACATAATTTTGCAAAACTGTGACTATTTCTCCCTTCCTTTCCTTTTACTCTCCAGAAATCTTGGGAGGGTCCCTTCTGAAACATTTCCTATGCCATCTCCCATTTTGTGGGCCAAGACATCTTTGACATGTCAGTTGTCCACTTGGCATCTCTCCTGTCCTGAAGATCATTTTCACATATCATTTCACCAGTGTGTGTCAGCAATAATATTTTGGATTTTTTTGGCATTTTCTAAAACTAGCTTGAACATGTAGCATTTCTTTTTCCATACGGGACACTAATTTGCATTAGATTATCCTACACATTATTTTGCTAGCGTGTGAAAATAAGGATATTATATGATACTTTGCACAGACTCTTTTTGGAAGGTAGATTAACCCCTTCCAATCTGTTGGCCACTGTGTTTGGCTATATTTTCCAGATCTGCTAACACAGCTTGGTTAGAACTTTTACTGATTCTTGTTGTGTGTTGCTTGCCATATTTCAGTGGGTATTCAATCAGTTTCTGTAGCTTCTAATATGGTAAGATCAGAGCACTGATCTAAATTCATTTGAAAAGTGATACATTTTAAAAATAATTAAAATGATAGAAGTTCCATGCTTTGTTTCAAGTATAAAATCTCTTAACTGCATCATGTGCTATGGAAAGGATCTGAATATAATGTATTCTGAAATGAAGCAGAAGTATTAGAATGAAAGCTGATCTGCTCATTCACTATTTAATATTTTAATTAGGAAGCCCAGCTAGATTCCAAAACCCAATCTCAAAAATGAGGAAGATGTAAAATAGTTTGTAATGCAAGACATAATATATAGTAGCCTTCAGGAAGCTTCATTATTTTGGGGACTAAGTAGAAAAAATACCTTGGATCACAAAACATCAAACTAACCTGTTTCATAGTATAGATTGAGAATTTCAGGCTATTGTCCTACGAAGAGGAAAAGTCAACATTTATTCATGCAATAAAGATTTGTGAAACAGATTAGATTGACTTTTAAAATGGGAGAACTGTTCATTCATGTTCAGAGGGTAAGATTTGAGGAACAACTTTTCTATACCTGATGCACTGAGCTTTTTGAGATTTCTTCCACAGTTGATTCCAATGCAGTATGGATGACTGTTTTTATTTAGAACAATGCGAAATACACATTGAAGAATTATATTAAAGCTAAAACAAATTTTATTAGGAAAAAAATCAGTTGGACCTTAGATGAATGAACTAAAATTCTTTGTGTAACAAATAAGTATTCTAGAGATGTTTTTAGTAAGCCTGTTTGGAATGTAACGAATTAAGCAGTTAACTTACTCTGGGTTTTTTTTAAACAAATACAGTATCCTTTGACAGTAAGCTATTACTGCCAAAGCCATCAGTGTCCATAGATAAGCAGTTTGCATATAGTATATACTCTCTTTTCTGGAGCTTTCAAAATGCAGGTTAAAATCATGAATGGAATATTGCCATCATTAATTCTTAAATACCAAGCCAAAGGCAAGCAGAAACTAAAGCCTTATCAACTACACCAGATACTAATACCTAGACATTGCAAGGTCTGCAGTTATGATGGACTACCTGAGCTGATAACACATGGAATTATCTAAACAACATTTGCATATTTGTGTAATTATTTCCTAAGGTTAATTAGCTCCAGCAAAGCAGTTTGCCCTTTGAGACTGCTTACCGTGACAGGTTCACATATTTCCTGTTTTGATGCCAAATTATACAGAGGTGGGTTTTTTGTTTTTTTTGCTCAGCTAACCTGTTGCTAGCAAGTTACAAACCCTGCACTGTTTGAAAGTTTAGACTTTCATACTACAAATCTGAACAGGTAGTCCATACTTGGAACTTTGGCCATGTCATGTGAACTGACTTACTTGAAATGTCAATCATGCTGGGAGTGATCAGCAGAAAAAGGATAAGGGGCTGCCCTAGTACCTACTAGCTGGATACTATAAACTGGGATGAGCATAGCAGATCTGAAAGAGGCAGTGAGAGACAAAGGGGCATTGAGTGCTGATTCATAGAGTGGCTGAAGTTGAACACAAGTGAATGGCTGACAATGACGAGTCATAATGACAGAAAAATTCATATCAATATATGTGGTTCTGCTTATAGCAGAGAAAAAGAAAAAAGCTTGGGAACTTCTGTAATTCTTTAGTCATGTAAGTTTTGCCACTACATATTCAAAACTAACTATTCTTTGTGCTTAGCGTACAATGTGGAGACGCGGTAGCTCAGTGGCTAAGATGCTGAGCATGTCGATCGAAAGGTCAGCAGTTCAGTGGTTCGAATCCCTAGTGCCGCGTAACGGGGTGAGCTCCCGTTACTTGTCCCAGCTTCTGCCAACCTAGCAATTTGAAAGCATATAAAAAATGCAAGTAGAAAAATAGGAACCTCCTTTGGTGGGAAGGTAACAGTGTTCTGTGCACCTTTGGCATTTAGTCATTCCAGCCACTTGACAACGGAGACGTCTTCGGACAGCATTGGCTCTTCAACTTTGAAATGGAGATGAGCACCACCCCCTAGAGTTGGGAACGACTAGCACATATGTGCGAGGGGAAACTTTACCTTTAGTGTACAATATTTTAGGATGAAAAACTGGCAGCACTGCATTTTGGTAATGAAATGAAAACTGGCAATACTGCATTTTGGTAATGTTTTAAAAATTACTTTGAAGTAAAGAAGAAATGTAGGTGAATTAACATATTGAAAAGGTTTTTTTAAAGAATGAATTGTTATAAATAAATATAAATAATACATTAACCAAGAGTCTTAGGTAGCTTTTATGTTCCTAAATTTCTACTGAACATGAGTAGACATGCTTCTTTATAGTCATTATTGATGAAACTAGTAAATATACATTACTGCATGTTCATATATGAAGCATTATCGAAAGTATTGTCATGCATATGAATGAATTTAAGGAAATAGCATCATCATTATGGTCATTCTATATAATTTAGGATGCTGATATTTGGCTCTAAAACTCAAGACGTTTTAAATATAGAAAAGTTTGAAATGGATATACTTGCATCTACAGCTGAGGACTCAAAGTGTACTACAGGTAATCCTCAACCTACTACTACAATTGAGCTCAAAATTTCTGTTGTTAAGTGAGACATTTGTTAAGTGAGTTTTGCCCCATTTTACGACCTTTCTTGCCACAGTTGTTAAGTGAATCACTGCAGTTGATAAATTAGTAATCCAGTTGTTAAGTCAATCCGGCTTCCCCATTGACTTTGCTTGTCAAAAAGGTGATAACATGACATTGGGACACAGCAATGGTCAAAATTATGAACCAGTTGCCAAGCATCTGAATGTTGATCACATGATCATGAGGATGCTACAAAGGTTGTGAAAAATGGTCATAAGTCACTTTTTTCAGTGCTGTTGTAACTTTGAATGGTCACTAAATAAACTGTCGTAAGTCGTGGACTACCTGCATTTGGACACTGATATTTGGAACACTTGTATTTAATAAATTATCAGAAAAAACACTGTGCTATCGGAATTTTTGCAGAAAGTTCACTTCATAAACTCATAAACTATATAATTAAGTATAGAATTCTATTCCACCACATCAACATAATAAATTCCATGTTGGACTTGTGAAAACTGTTTCCCTTTTTGATTTGACCATAAAGGAATTTCAGTTTAACAACATGCATCTTTGCCTGTAGAAATTTCACTTAGTAATAGCTAGAACTTTCATATATTAGCAGCCACATTTGGTCATTCATAACCATCCCTAACATATGTATTTAATACCTTAACATTGTATGAGTGCAGAAATAAACTCATTCTTTAAAACTTTGCAGTCAACATCTAACTACACTGAACATTTTACTAAGTTTTGTTTTACTCATGTAATTTACTATTATAATAATTGTTATATTACATTTATTGAAAATCTTAAACTGTGGATTGTCCCTTAAATTTAGATATGTGATGAATGTGTTAATCATAATTACTCTAGTCTGCTTTCATTGTAATTAAGTTATTGATTAAGCTGTGTTTTTCATTCCCATTTGACAGAATCAGAATAGAATAAACATAATAGAAGGTTACAGTGCCAGTTCAGATAGGGCATACTGCCACAATTGTGGAGAAAGCCTGGGAAGTTGGAACAAATATAGGCTAGTACAGAAGGCAATGCAGAACAAAAGGAACACAAGAATGGTCTGATAAGTAAGTGGTAGAGATGAGTAAAATCCAGGTTTAGATATGTAAATAAAGGCATCCACCGCAAGAGATGAACTAGTAAGAGATGTTAAGTAAAATGCTTGGAGTAAAAATAAATGGTTGGTAGATCTAACTGTAACTTTCAATAGAAAAACTCATCTGATTGCACACTGAAAGAATTGTCAGTGAAGTTCAGCAGATGGTATCTACAGCAAAATCTATTCCAGGCTAAGAAAGAAAAAAAAATTCTTTAACACCAGTTTTAGCTCAGGCATGAGATCAGATGAAGGGAACATGATGATTAAAAGAAATAAAAGAAGAGTGCTGGATTACAGTTAGATAAATGCAAAAGGGAAAAGCTCAAAGTCAATACATATGATAGGGTAAAAAGAAAAAAAATCAAGAATGTAAAGAAAAATACTCTTTGCTCCATCTCTAAACTCTTAGTTTTGGAATATAATTTTTTATTAAGAATTTTAATTACAACAATGAAAAGATATGATAAACCTCTGCCTCTCAACTGGTTGACAACCCTGACCTGGCTCTCAGAATTCTGGATTAGATATGGAATGTTCTTCTGTGCACTCCTATTTTAAAAAAAACAACCTCAAGCAAGCTTCTGTTTTGTTTTGTTTACATTATTTACCTCTTCAGTCTCAAAGTAAAATTGCTAATCTCCATACCAATCATGTGTGGTGATTGATATCTGAAGCAGAACAATGATACCTGTTCCTTAAAGTTACAGTTGTTGCAGTGCTCCTGTATTCGTATGATCAAAATTTGGGCACTGGGCAGCCTGCCCACATTTACAGCCACTAAGTGCACTTCAACTCAATTTCAATCGGAAGAGAGCTGGAAGGGTTCTCTGAGGTCTTCTAGTCCAGCCCTCTGCTCAACCAGCAGATCCTATACCATTTCAGACAAGCAACTGTCCAGACTCTTCTTAAAAGCCTCCAGTGATGAAGTACCCATAAGTCCTCTACCTATCTCTCCTCCATTTCTGGCCTTTTGGTGATCCTGCAGTCTACTGACCCACCCTCTGCTGTGCAAGTTATTCTATGCTCTGCCAACCCCACTACATTGCATGCTACCATTTCTGCCATCCTTTGCTGTCTTCTAACTCCTGCTGATGTGGCATGTCAAACCTAGTCCTTTGTAAGGCAGTGGCTGGCCACATGCAGCTCTCATGAAGGGTAAGGTCAGCAGCAGAAGGAAGAAGACAATAAAAGTAAGCTGTGGATGTAAGGGGCAGAAGAACAAAAGTGTGCAGAGTGGCATAGATGGCATGGGTGTTTCTACTTGAATCAGAACTGAAGTTTGGGTCCATTACATGAGATAGTCTAGTATAATCCTTTTTGCTCCTTATTACAAGTACACTGACTAGCATTTAAAAATGAATTGCTACTAGGCTTTATTAAACTAAATATAATGAATCATTTATAATATTAAAAGTGTATTATATAATATACTAGGTCTACATAATTATACAAGAAAACAAAACAATACGTTACAAATATCCTCAACAAAGAAACAAAAATCAGTTATTTGAAATTACTCTAAGTTAGCGGCTGCTGATTCTTCAAGTTTTTAAAATGTACATTTATTAAACAGTTATTGTTCTGTGGATAAACGTTAATGAAATTTACAACTACTCAGAAATGTGTTTGCTTTTTAACTAAGCAACAATTTTTAGACTATTTTTCTTAATTGTACTATAGGATTCTATGCAGTTGTTCAGGTAGTAAGGTCCAGATGGGATTTGCTGATGTAACAGAAGGAAAAACAAAAATAAATATCCACAAAAAAGTTGCACAATCCTAATCATTGTCAGCTGTTAGGGTACATTATGATTTGTGCACTCATTTAAATCAGTAATACATAAATTCTGCATTCCTCTAAGAACAAGTATGAGAGAAAATGATTGGGAGATAAATAAGCAGACCCAAAGTGATGAATATAAAAATGCAAACTTTATAATTCTTTATAACAATTAATTTACTTCACACTAATTTTCAGAAGTGTAAAGGATGTCTGTGTTTTATCGAATCATTTTCGACTCCTAGAAATCACACAGATTTTTTCCATAAAGGATATTTAAATAACATATTTTCCCTGATAATTCAGTAATAATCTATATATTTACACACATTGTTTAATATATTCTTATTAAATATGAATAACTTATATTTTATATAATTTATATATATAACTTAATAAATTATTAATGTAGGAAGTTGGGATAGAATTTATTATTTTATTCTACTAATTTTTTTTGTTTTTCTCCGCAAATGATGCTACAATAATCTTTTTTTTTTTTTGCTACACAAAAATAACATATATACATACAAATGTAGTGTTAGGCAGATTAAAACAAAGTTTCTGAAATTACAATTTATGAATGAATGGAACAGTTTTCTTCTGATACCTTAAGGTCACATGCAGCCCTGAGGAGAATATTTTAAACTTGGAGTACCCTCTATTCAGAACACTTGGTCTTCAATCAAATCCTGCTTAAGCTTCAGTTGGCTTGAGTACTCACAAAATGCCTTCCCAAATTACTTAAATTCATGTGCTGATTAACATGACAGCAGGTTGATCACAAGCCAAATAGGTTTATTAACTATTTAACAAATTATATCCCACATTCCTGACAGTTCAAGACACTTAACAGTAATCCTAAATTCAACAACATAATTATACTAAGAGAAGTAAATACAATTATATGTAATAACCCATTCATAAAAGCTAAACAAATCCAATCAAATTTTTAACTGAGGAAAAAATAGTAACATAAGACTTCTAACATGGGATGGCAACATTCAGATTTATAATATTAGTTCTGTGCAAGTTTAAGAAGCTATCTACTAATCTTTTGATTTTTAAAATTTCTTAATTGATAAGAGATAACTTCTTTTGTCGTTGTTTAAAGTACTACCCTGAACTGAAAAAAATTGGTCTACATTTCATAAAACAGAGAAAGTAGAATTATCTCCCTTTTCTTCAAGAAATAATTAGTTTCTTAGACCTAGACCCAAGCAGAAGAATGGCCTAAATCTACAGTTATTCCTTATCTATAAGAAAAAATAGTCACACAGGAATAAAGTAATATAAAGTTGATTATTATTTAAAATATCTCACTTGTGATACAATCTTTTATAATGAATAAATGAACACAGATTAAAAACTGTTATGGAGGATTGATTCTCTAGATCAGAAAATGAAAACTTTAAATATGTTGGTGATTGATTCACATGAAAATAGAATTACCCACTTTAAAACTTTAGTATAAATGTACCATAGATGTTGATAGAGTGTACAGTAGATAATGAAGTGACCTACTTATTTCTGCTTCATAGAAATAATTTACTTTCTAAAAATTACTCACAGTGCTGAGCAAGATCAGTCCTCCTGGAGAAAACATAAGTCAGTGCAGGCAGAAAACAAGTTGGAATTTGAAACTGTATATGAGGCTTTCATTCCATTTAGAAGAGAAACCAAGTCTTATCATGATTACATATTTAAGATCTACAAATGAGATCATACAGTATTCTGCATTTATCTTGGAAGTAGTTTTTTTAGATAAAATGTGAAGGAAATAATGATTTTTTTCAGTTTGGACTGTAATGATTTCTTTGGATTCACAAAGGGTCTTTTATATGAGTACAGTTCAAATTTTGGGAGCATGTTTTGGCCAAATATGGATTTCTAAAAATTAATTTCAATAAATAAACTACTCTAACCCAAGTTAAATATAAAATAGAATCATTTCCTCATTTATCAAAACATTTTTATAGGCCTCATTAAAATGACTGTCATATTTCCTTGTTGATATTGATTTAGGATCCAGCCCAATAATACAAGTAAATCATACTCAATAGATCTATAATATTTATTAATATAATCTATTGCTTTCAGGAGACAACACAGGAAGCTCGAGCTCTGATATGGTGAGGGTATATATACAGTGGAGGCGGAGTCAAGGTAAGGGGGAGTTATGGGTGGACGATGTAAGGGAGGTGGGAGTATACAATTGTATGGATTTATGGTACAAGCGTAATTAGGCATTTATACATAACATTCCTTTAATTTGACATTGAGCTATTGGCCTCTCTTGTCAGCCAATCTGGGCATAAATGTGGTTGGCGTTAAACAGAAATTGTTCTATTTTATGCTGAATATATATTACATCAGTGATAATAGGAATGTTCTATATAAATATGTATTGAAGTTGTACAACAGTTGGAAAGCTAATAGAGTACTCATTTTATTGTATCAATCTCACATAATTCCTGTATGTTTAGAATTGGCACCTCATTTGGTGATCTTTGAGTAATGATCCCAATAAAATCTTGGGATAAAATGAGCTTACTAAGAAAGTATTGTAAAAATTAATATCATTTCAAAATTGATATAAGTACTTAGATTCCAGTTAATACTTTTAAAAGATTATTAAAAATATTTTTGTGGAATAAAGAGTAGGAATACCCCAGATTAATAAATTAGTAGTTAAGAATCTCAAAGAATATTGAGTGTGTTTCTTATCATACAGTAAGTTTAATTCATAACAACAAAAATTCATGATTATTAGATATCCCAGAGAATGCTGAAGAATGTTTGGCTGTCAAACTCATTATGTTGGAAGATAAAGCATAGCATTTATAATGCTATGATCTTATCCCATTATCATCCCACTTTGGTTTAATAGACATTAGATGAATAGTAATGCTTTCAACCCCATAACTCTAGTTTATATAGGGATATTTTAATAAATGAACAGCTGTATTTACTTCTCCATATAATCACTGCCATTGCTTATACACTTTTGCCAACAATGAACAAACTTCTTAAAGCTGCCACAAAAGAACACACTTGTGTTTCTTTAATCAGATTGAACACGCCTTTCCATTTCTTTCTTCGAGTCAGACAGATGCCAGAAAGGTAGTCCTTCAATTTTGAATAAAGGTGGATGTTGCATTGTATCAAGTATGTATGTTAGATGGGACAAGATGGTGAGATCCAACTTCAGTTAATGTTAGTATGTGAGAAGCCCATCCAATATTGAAGAATGTCAATAATGTGACCCATACATTCCTGTAAAATGCCAAGATGACAGCTGTTTAAGTGATCTGCCAACAACTTTTCTCATGTGAAACTCATGGGTTGCTGTCCCAAGTCATCCATTTTGCTGTTGTTAGCTTCAATATGTAGACCAGAGCAGGAAATCAACACCAGAGGAAGGCTAGAATTACCTTTATTGAGATTGTCTCTGTTACTTTAGACAATTGCAATTCTGATTGTACTATATTCCTTGCCTGTTTCTTATGTGTCAGTGAATCAGGGAGGTATTTGCCTGAACTGCTTCCAAATATTTTCTTGTTCTCCAGGAATGTTTCAGCCCTCCTGCGGGATTCCGCAATGGGTGGGCGACCCACGACCATTCGAATAGGAATAAACATACCACACACAGAATGCTTCTCCCGAGTGAGTGCCCAGAATTGACTCCAAAACACTCTTTT
>JANHZT010005168.1:11673-29889 GCA_032468215.1 Stegonotus admiraltiensis
GGTGGTTTGTAATTTTCCATCATATAATGCAGTTAATATCATTGCTTATCCAACAGATTCTATGGCTAGCAAAGCAAGATTACCAGTAATGAGTTTCCACACCCTCCCCTTTGCCTTGGTAACACTTCTTGCATATTTTTTTCAGTATGATCTCCCTTACTCTTTACTGCTCTTGGTTACATAAATCAGCATTTCCAAGTTCACAATTTTTATGTTTTTTGGTCCAGCAACACACAGTGCTCACATCAATACAATCATCACTATAAACCACGTGCATTTAGTGAATTTTAATTGGAGAGATTCCTTCAGCAGTCAAAACCCTATCATAGGGAATTGCTTATAGCACACTGATAAAACCTCACAGCAGGTTTTCATTTCACAAACAATAGCACTACAGCAGAAACTACAGCACTTCTCACAGCAAGTTGCTGCCAAATAAGCTGAAAGAACAGATACTAAAGAATACATCATAACAGTTAGTGGTTGGTGTATTATAACCAGAAGCATTACTTTTCATTCAGCCCCCCTAAATAAATAGATTAATATGACTTTGGGAGGAATATTATTCATTCATGCAATTAATATGAACACCCACTTCAAGTTCATAACTGGGTAATGGACAATAGTTTAAAAACAGCACAAAAAATAAAACCAGGAAATGCCAACATGCATATAAACCAGAGTCAAGGTAAAAAACCCCAAACTGATTGTTAGCCAAACCTCCTAACCTCCAGGCCTAGTTACAAAACCATCTATTTATGTCTTGTAAAAGGCCAACATACTTGGGTCCAGTCTAATGTGAGGAATATTATTCTAAAGAGCAGGTCCATAACAGAAAAATTGATTGATTGCACGGCTCAGCTGGGCTTGCGGGGGGGGAGGGGTTTTTGCTACCGGTTCTCCAAACCACCCACCGCTATCACTACTGGATCCAGTGATCCGGTCCGAACTGGGAATATTTCACCCCTGGATGGGACCCAGATACTCTTGTACCAGACCAAATGGGAAGGGTAGACATAACTTTGGAGAAGCAGCCCTCAAATAACTAGGGCCCTTACAATGAAGAGCTTTTTAAATTACAAAAAGCACCTTGAAGTGAACCTAGAAGCATACTGATAAGTACAGCTTGCAAATCAAAGATGTAACGCGCTGACTGAAGAGCACACGATTGCTTGGGTACTGCATTCTGTACTGACTGTAGCTGACAGATGCTCTTTGAAGACAGCCCCACGTAAATTGTACTATTTCATTCAGATTCAAAAATGTCAACATTACATATTAAAAATTATAAATGAAAAACTCTAGATCCATTTCGCATGGTTTGGTAAAAAAGAGTATTCTTGTACAGCAGAAATATAGTACAACAGTGAATGTATAGTCTTGAACTGGTAATGATATATTTTATCTCTACTTTTGAATGCTTATTATT
Source organism: Stegonotus admiraltiensis (assembly GCA_032468215.1). Classification (NCBI taxonomy): domain Eukaryota; kingdom Metazoa; phylum Chordata; class Lepidosauria; order Squamata; family Colubridae; genus Stegonotus; species Stegonotus admiraltiensis. The sequence goes on from JANHZT010005168.1 coordinate 13,103, forward strand.
AAACATAATGGAAAGAAAGATCAATAGTACTTCCACTAAATGTATTGGTGTGTAAACTCCAAGAAATCCCAGCCAGCTTGGTCAATAGCTACACTGGTTGCTAAAGCTTACCACAACATATCTGGGAAGCAGAAAATTGGAGAATGCTACTTTATTATTTTTGCTTCTGTTTATTATATACTACTAAAAATGGAACTGGATTTAGAATTCTAACAGTGGTAGAGATACAACTTTTATTCTCCTATAAGAGTAAATGGAATTGCAGTACAAAGTCCTTAAAAATTAGCTACAAAATGAGAGCTAAAGAAGCTTCTTGTATGAGAAATGGACGTTGACTTACCTGAACATCCCTTTTATGAGCTTTTGTGAGTACACCATCCATGGCTGGCTGGGTTTAACCTTCAGCTTTGCCAAACAACTGAGTGAGAGCTAAAATTCCCATCATGCAGTTTGACCACTCCCCCAATCCCATGAACCCCAGTGTGAACGAATGGACAAGCAAACCACCAATGGCAAGAAATCCACAATTTTATTAATAACAAAAAGGTCAAACAATCCAACAACCAAAAGGGCAGGAAGCCAACCAGTAACTAAGGGAAGGAATGGATGGTGTACGCAGCGCTCGTAAAAGGGATGTTCAGGTAAGTCAACATCCATTTTCCTGAGCGCTGCTCCCACCATCCATGGCTGGGATATACCCAAGCTCAGATCACCAGGGAGGGAAGCTGACTGCCCCCAAGAATCTAATCCCTATGGACGCTCTGAAATACTCGACGTCCAAATGAAGCCTCAGCCGAAGCGTATGCATCAATCTTATAGTGGCGGACAAAAGGTGAAAAGGAAGACCATGTAGCAGCACGGCAAATGTCCGCCACCGAAGCCTGTGTGGCCCAGGCTGCCGACGTGGCTGCGCTGCGAGTAGAATGCGGAAGGATCCGGCTCGGAACTGGCCGTGAGTCCAGATCATACGCCAGAGCAATGCATGCTTTAAGCCACCTCCCAACTGTAGATGAAGAAATTTTCAAACCCATAGAAGAAGGATGAAATGAAACCAGGAGGGCCTCAGTCCGTCGAAAGGTGGAAGTTCGGTGGATGTAGAGCCGCAATGCACGTCACACATCAAGCGTGTGCCATGTCTTCTCCTGCTGGTCACGAGGAGATGGACAAAAATCCGGCAAGATGATTTCCTGGGCCCTGTGAAACTACGAGTTCACCTTGGGGGTGAAAGATGGATCCAGACGTAAAACAACAGTACTATCCCTAAACAAACAAAGGTCCTTCCTAACGGAGAGGGCAGCGATCTCCGAAACCCTCCTGGCAGAGGTGATGGCCAGTAGAAAAGTGACCTTGAAGGATAGGTACTTTAGAGCCAGGGACTGCAAGGGCTCGAAGGGAGGAGCGGTTAAGGCTCGTAAAACAAGTGGCAAATCCCACGTAGGGTAACGCTGAACCGTGGGAGGGTGTAGGTTCGTGGCTCCATGTAGAAAATTATTAATGTGTGGATGATGAGATAGGGACGGATAGGGTGGACATGCGATGACGGTAGACAAGGCTGCTGTCTGACGCTGCAGTGTGGCTGGGGCCAGGCCCTTGACAAGGCCTGCCTGCAGAAATTCCAGTACATCCTGAACCATCGCCATGGTGGGGTCGACGTGATGACTTGAACACCATAGACAGAAAGCCTTCCAGGAAGCCTCATAAATATGGCAAGTTGAAGGACACCTAGCCGCTTGCATTGTGCCAATTACGCCATCTGACAAGTTGTCCCATTTCAGAATGACGCGTTCAAATGCCAAACGGCCAACTGGAGCCATTGAGGCTCTGGATGAACGATGGCCCCTTGATGCAGGGATAGCTTGTGAGGAGGAATCACCCATGGCTGTTCCACTGAAAGAGACATGAGGTCGGCATACCACAGTCTGCGCGGCCAGTTGGGAGCCACCAGAAGGAGATCGGCCTTTTCTGACAGTAGCTTCCGAATGAGACGAGGAAGCAGGGGAATCGGCAGAAACACATATAGAAGTCCTGTTGGCCACCTGCACCTGAGTGCATCGTAATCCTCTGCCAACGGGTTCGGGTAGTAGGAGATGAATCGAGGTAACTGTGTGTTCACTGGAGTTGCGAACAGGTCGACCACCAGAGTTCCGAATTGGAGAGACAGGTCTCGAAAGAGATGCGGATGTAGTTGCCACTCTGTCGGGTCTATCTGTTCTCGACTGAGCCAATCGGCCCTGACATTCTCTAACCCCGATATGTGGTCTGCCTGTATTGACAGGAGGTGGCATTCCGCCCAATTGAACAGTGCTGTTGTCTCGAGCATCAAGGATCTCGATCTCGTACCCCCCTGCTTGTTTATATGAGCCTTGGCCGATATGTTGTCCGTACGAATCAGAATGTGGCGACCCTCCACTGCCGACCGATAATGGAGAAGGGCTAGTATGATTGCCCTTAACTCCAGGAGGTTGATACTGCTGTTTCGCTCCGAGTCGGACCACTGACCTTGTGCTACCAGATTGCCTATGTGGGCGCCCCATCCGCGAAGACTGGCATCGGATGTGATGGTCAGTCTGTCCAGAACGAGGAAGTCATAAGCCTTGCGAGTCGCCGGGGACGTCCACCACCGAAGGGAAAACTTGACCTGGGGTGGCAGATGTATCTTTAGTCTCGAGTCGGCCCTCCCCAAATTTTGGAAGGGGAGCAGAAACCACTGCAGTGGACGGGAGTGTCTGCGTGCCCACAGAACGATGTTGAAGCAGGACACCATTTTCCTCAACAGGCAGGATAGTTCCAACAGGGGGACCCTCCGCAGTCTCAGAATGCGGTGGACAAGTTCCTGGATACTCTGTTCCCTGTCCGGGGACAGGGATACTAGGCCTGAAATAGAGTCTATCACTACCCCCAAGTGAAGAAGACGGGTGGAAGGAATCAATTGGCTCTTCTCGAAATTTATTGTGAACCCGTGGTCTTGAAAAGCCCATAACACAAGTTCTATGTCCTTGCATGCCTGAATAGCCAATGACGATAGGACCAGAATGTCATCGAGATAACAAATAATCCAAACAGGCAGTGGTCTGAGGGTCGCCACTACCACTGCCACCAGTTTTGTAAAGGTGCGAGGCGCTGAAGAGAGGCCGAAGGGCATTGCACAATATTGAAAATGTTGGCTGGCAAATCCGAACCTCAGGTACCTGCGATGGTGCGGGTGTACTGGAACGTGTAGATAGGCCTCTCGAAGGTCGACTGACTGCAGAAAATCTCCCCGACGCACTTCCGCCAAAATAGAACTCAGGGAGTGCATCTTAAATTTGCAGTAGCGAACCGACAAGTTGAGCTGTTTCAAATTCAGAATGGCTCACTAACCCCCTGAGGCCTTGGGAACAAGAAAGAGGGTTGAATAAAACCCGGACCGACGTTGGTGTATGGGAACCGGTTCTATGGCCTTGATGTCCAAAAGACGGGAGATTTCCTCCAACAACCGACGGTTGAGATCCGGAGAGGGCGGAATCGAACCGTGGATGAAGCGATTGGGAGGGTGACCTGTAAATTCGATTGAAAGCCCCTGCGACGTAGTAAGCAGCACCCAGGAGTCCAAGGTAGACTTGGCCCATTGTCGGTGGAAGAGTAGAAGTCTTTCACCTATTGGACCTGGAGACCGACCGTCATTTGCCCCTTCAGAATGGCTTGTAACCTGAGCCACGGAAGGGACGTTTGGAGGGATGTTGGGACCTGCCATGGTCTCGGAGCTGTTGTCTATCTGGGTAACGGTCGCTGGAATGAAATTGAAAACGTTGGGAAGAAGACCCACTGGTCCCTGAGGTGGACCGAAAGGACTGCCTGTGGGTGAACGGTGTATAGCGGCGATCCTGGTGACGGGTTACCGACGGGAGAACTTTCCTCTTATCTTTGTCCTCGACCAAAAGAGGGTCAAGGGCTGGGCCAAAGAAGTTGGGTGCTTTATAGGGGGCTGAAGCCAACTTCCATTTTGCTTTCAGATCTGCCTTCCAGTGGCGGAGCCAGAGCAACCGCCGTGAGGAAATTGTTGAGGCCAGGGCTCTCGATGCAAACTTTGCAGAAGTCAGAGATGCGTCTGCTGAATATTCTGTGGCTGCCGCAATTTTATTAATGTCCTGATGCAGCCTCTTATCCTCGGCAGGAAGACGCTGTTGAAGTTGGCGTAACCAAATAAGCGTCACTCGGTTGAAAAACAATGTAGCTGTTGCAGCCCGGATGGTCCAGGCCATTGCCTGATGTGATTTGCGTAAAGCCAACTCTGCTCGTTTGTCCTCGGCTTTGAGACCGTCTAGTGAGTCTGTAGACGTAAGTGATGAGGCAACCAGGGCAGCAACCGGCGGGTCCACCGAGGGAAGGGCGAGCATATCCTCCAACTCCGGGGCCGAACAGAACAATTTCTCATCCTGACTGCTAGGTGTAGTTGAGGAGCTCGGTTGGCTCCAAGGCATTTGAATCACATCTGAGAACAGTTGAGGGCAGGGAATGAAGTCCTGCTCAGGTTTGGATGCCCTGAAAAGCGCATCGTGGGGGCCCACCGCAATAGGTGGGGCTGGTGCCGAATCCCTAGGAATCCCCAGATTAGTGGTTACCTGAGCCTTGTGCAGAAGTGATTTGAATAAGGCTGGGCAGAATAGACCTGTGAAGGCCGCGGTCTCGGGTGGTAGACCCTCATCTTCCGAGAATTCAATGTCTTCAGGGCCGTCCTCTTCCTGGTCCGAATCATCAGAAGAAGCAGTTCTTTCCTGGGAGACGCGAGGATGCGATGACTGTTGTTCCTGATGGCCATGACCAGACTGGACCTGAAGAGGAATCTGAGAAGCCTGTTGCATTCCAGCTTCAAAGAGGGATGCGAAGGCATTGGAGAACATAGCTTGGAAGTCCAGTTGAGGTACCGGAACAGTGACCTCAGGTGCGCGGAGGCCCGCAGCTGTCGGGGTAAATGTTGCCTCCGGTAAGCGTCTTTGTGAAGAGGAGGATCCGACCACCGAAACGTCTGGCAGTGACATGGAAACTCCTTTTGTCCGGAGCAAAGGATGATCCACGGCAACAGAAGCAGTTGGTTCTGGCATTGTTGGCGTAGGTGAGGCAGAGGGCGGGGGGGTGAATCTCTGCCTTGACGGAAATCTCGGTTGACTTCTGCGCTTTGGCACACTGACGCTCCAGTGCCTTGTGACATCTCAAAGCATCCTTGTTGTGGGCAGAGCTCACTTTTTCTTTATGGGAGGAACGGCTGGACAAACCAGACCGTGCTCCCGGAGCTTTCTTTGAGCGTTTGGCCCGTTTGCATGGAGGGCTATTGTCCAACTCCAGTTCGGATGATATAGGAGAATCCGCCATGTTAGGTATGTATTGATGTATGTATATAGTATTTATTAATTTGTTGATTGTTTGTATTAATTAATTTTTTTTTTTTAGGAAAGGGAGCCACTGGAGTGTCACCCCAATTCAATGCGGGCCACTTGGAGAAGTAAACGGAGACAGGATAAATTCCAACGAAGGTAAGTGTATAGACAGGAGGGGGGGATGGGTGACTCCCCCTCCTACAGGCTTGAAAGTCCCCTCAAGCCTCTCTTCCAGCACACGAGTCTCAAAGGTGGCCTGAAGTACCCACTGAGGCTCCGCAGTACACTGATTGCTGTGTCAGCCTGGGAAATAAGCCCCTGTATACATTGGTGGCCCGAGGGTCCGTCCAATGACAACCGCTTCGATCTGCAAGGCCGCCGGGTATTTATGACTTCCAAAATGGCGGCCCGAAGGTCCGTCAAATTGGCACCAAACTGAAGCGGGAAGCGAACAAGCGCGGTCTTACAATGGCGGCCTGAAGGTCCTACCAAAGGCCGCTATCGCTGAGTCCTCTGGGCCGGCCCTCTTCTCACCGTCGTCATTGCTCTCCACGTGGTTGAAATTATACGCCCTCACTTCTCCGGCTATTGAGAATGGTGCCGCTTGGGGACAGAACGCTCTCCAATCCTCCGAAAGGCCGGCAGACTTAAATGGAATGAAGCGGTGACTTCTGCCTTAAGACGGTACGCTCCTGGCTCAAATAACAGAACCGGACCGCCCCGAAGGGAACGGAGGCTGGCTGCAATCAAGAGCGGCAAGCGCCGAAGCGCTGACGGCCAGGATTTCCCGGCACGCCCCCACACAGTAGAAAAAAGGGAAGCCTCTCTCGAATAGAAAAGGAAAATAATCAAAAATAAAATAAAAAGGACCTAATACAAGCTAAGGGGAGTAAAATTAATAGACCAAACTCACCAGTTCTGAAAAGCACTTCAGTGTTTGCCAACAACTGAGTGAAGACTGGGGTTCATGGGATTGGGGGGAGTGGCCAAACTGCATGATGGGAATTTTAGCTCTCACTCAGTTGTTTGGCAAAGCTGAAGGTTAAACCCAGCCAGCCATGGATGGTGGGAGCAGTGCTCAGGAAAATGAAACGTCTTCAAAAAGAAAACAAGAAAGTTGCCTCTTGAACAAGCACCCTTGGGACAACTATGATCTGGATGGCTGAGAATCTCCATAGACATCTAGCTATAAATTCTTTTGGTAATAATTTAGTTTGTAAGTAATATAGCTCCATAATTTACTGTAATGTCATTATTACTTTCAGACATAATACAGCAAATAAAAAAGAATAGCACAAGAACTGTAACATCATGAATGAAATCTAGATATACCTTTAAGGTGAAATGACATTTTGTAAATTATAAACTTATTATTTATGGGAAGATTGCATAATATGCCAGTATTAAGGTATACCTCATAACAATATATCCCGATAATAGAAAAATAAAAGAGTTCATATATTAAAAAAGGCACCCACTCTAAGATTATCATGATTACAATGTCACACTGTGACCTTGTTGGTGTCTGGCTAATCTAACTTTTTTTTTAGTGCATTGTTTCAAATCAATAACTAATTAACAAAGTACAAAAGAAGTTGTACTGTTTCTGAGATTTCTTGTTAAAAATGGCTTTTCACTGCACATGGGCAGAAAGGTCGCTTTTATGACATCTTCAAAAGTCTTTCAAGATCCTGCTACTGTCAGATTAAATTACTTTAAGCAAATAATTGTTGTAAGTTAAAACAGAAACACATTTGCTACAGCCAGTTGTCATAATGACATGGTGAGTAGTTGTTTTGATATGAATTTCTTCTACTGACCCCCTATCATATCTTAATTTTTTTGGTTGACCTAACTGGAAGATTGGGAGCAAATCCTCTAATACAGGCAACCATACGTGGAGGGGAAGCCATTATTGGAACTGGATTATATATTAGAGAACAGCTGGAAAGGAATTCCAGAGATACTATAGCAAAATGCTCCAAGAATAGGTAAGAAATGTATTTATTATACACTGTAAAAGTGAAAACTATAATATAAAAAATGCATTCAGCCACTCTGATACATTACCTGATCCACAAAATTGTATCATAGCTCTATCATTTATCTTCTATTTAAATGTTTATACATTACAAGGTCAAAGGACACACTGTCCTGATTTTTAGAAGAACAATAACTACAGAAAAGGATCAGAATAAGCACAGAAAAGATGAGTGATTAATCTTTTCTCTACATAAAATTAAATGCTACCTATTCTTCTGAATTTTAAATGAAAATCTCAAAAATGTTGCTGTGGTACAAAAATGCTATTCGCAGCAACATCTGTCCCATGTTGTGGGGAATTTTTGTTAAAACAATGTATTTTTATTCATCAGTGTATTCATTCATTAAACATGGATACTACATACTTCTGTCAAAGCCAGCCAACAGAAGCTAACATAAATGAGAAAGGTTACACGGTTCTATCAAATAATCCCATCTCTGTTTTAGAGAATATTTACTGAAGTTGCCAAACATTATATTGATAAACAACCTAAAACCAGTGGATTATTTACACACCCTGTAATGATAACTTTACACATTTCAGCTTTTTACACTTTCCAAAGAGAAATGCTCTCATCACAGAATTTAGAAGAAATCCTTTTGGAGGAGAAAATAAGAAACTCTTAGAATTGAAAGCCATCCAGAGTTGCTTGCAAGTAGGCAACCATATAATGTAATGAATAAAGAAAAGAAAAAGTATTAAGGGGGGAAGGGATTCTTTGAGGTTTTGAATGGGTTCTGCAAGACTAAGGGAGAAAAAAACCTTTTGCAAGGCACTAAGGAAAAACCCTCTAAACCACTGAACTAAACCATTGTCTTCTGCCTCAGTGCTGCTCTTACCCTCACTTGCTGTATTGTCACCAGTATCTGAGACTCCACATAGGAGATAACTGGCTGCCTTTCCCTTGCCATGTGCATACACAAAACCCAACTCCTTGCCTGCCACAAATTCTAACAATTTTAACTCTACAAGAGCAATTGTGCTGAGCTCTTCCCTTCCTCTTCACCTACCACACTGCAGACAGTGCACATGTATGCATATGTATCCCCCAAGAAGTCTGCTTAATAATCAAGGGGGGGAGGGCACCCTGTGAGGATTATTATTGGCAGATTTATTGATTTATATGTCACCTGACTCTCAAAGATTCAGGATGACTCTGAACAACTAGAAATATAAATAAAGGGTAAGGGTAAAATGGGAATAAACTCCATTCAGCTATATGGGATTTAATGAAAACATGTAGGATTGCACTGTTCAGCTACAGTGCAAATTTGCACTTCAGAGTAGGATTTTCTCTGGAGTAAACTTAAATGAAAACTATATTTGTCTGGGAAGGCAGGAAGGCAGCAGAAGATGGATTCTTAAGAGGCTTCAGCCAAGCATGGAAAAAACGCAATCTAATTTCACTATGTTAATCCATTATTTGTGACTATATGATTATACTGCATGTCTTGTTTATATAATCCAGGATATCCAGTCCTAAATAAGGGATTAATTCTAAGTGACATCCCAAATTGTAATATTCCTGCAGTTTTTAATTTCCACAATATTTAACTGTCATACCCATCTGAGATATACACCTTTCATTATAGGCATATTTTGTTTATTTTGTGTTTTGATTAGGCCTAATAAATGTTTATATAATGTGAACATTCCAGATATAGGATCATGGTGACTTGTGTGGTTAGAATGCTGGGTTGACAAGCAGCAAGTGTTCAAGACCTGAATGCTACTGTGGGATAAATGGGTTCCCATAATTTAGTCCTGCTCCTGCTAGGGACATGAAAGCATCTCCAAACTGTGTGCCGCCCCACCCGGGCAAGTGATGTCATTGGCTAATTCTTTCAACCTGGAAGTGCCTTGGGTGCTTTTGACACAAGTGCAATGTGATTTCAGATATAGTCCTTTGGCTACAAATATGTAAAGTTGCAAACTGCATAACACCAAGTGAAAACAGAAAAAATGAAAATGCCAACATGCTAATTGGGAGATCCATTTTTGTGAAATTCAAATAGGATAGAAATAGAAGTTTTTGTAATGTTTTATAATTTTATTACCAATTTTTTATCACTAGTACTTTACCTCTTGATTGGGGGTTCCAGTATTTTTTTTAAAAAAGTAAGTTTCCACAATCAGAAAAAAATTGAAAACCCCTGATTATAGACTAATCTGAGGAAAATCTCTGACAAAAACATGCAGAATTGTATCTGCCCTTTGCAATTTTTTTGATGAACTGATCTACTAATACAGTACATATAATTTTAAGCCATTAAATAACCTCAGATGGTATTGTCTTCTTCTAAAATATGTATTCCCTTGCAATCATAGATTGAATCTTGCATTGTACAACTGTCAGACTCAATAGTAAATCATAAACTCTTGACTCTTCATGACTTAGCTTGACTCTTCAGCAAAACTTGGCATGGCTCAACTACTTTAGATTGTGAACGAGAATGAAGTCACAGTAGCTGATTGCTGACTCATAGCAGTGAGAAAATATAAATGACTTTTATAGTTTTAGTTTAAACTCCTGACTTCCAAATTAGTAGATACTTGGCATAATATTTCATGGTACTAAAGCTGAATATAGGAGTTGTATGTTTACAAAGTGGCTATCCCTGGCCTGGAGTGATTCCTGCTTTAGGACTCACAGCAAAATATGAAATTAATTTAATTGGATTTTTTATGTGTATAGAAGAAAAGCTTGTTGGTACCATTGTGCATAAAACCAAAATTTAATGAAAAGAGAGATCCTATCTACATTATCACAAATCCCACTGAATTCTACCTAAATTAGTTTTAGCAAAAGATATCTACAATAATTACACTAGCTTTTGATTTGTTCCATAACCAGAGTGGCTGGGTTTAGCAGACAGTATCACAATACAAAGCCACAACAGATATAGAATATTTTTTGAAGCCAGAGGATCCAAAATCTGCTTGCTCATTCCAGGCAATGATTTTGTATTAATCAGCCTCTTTGCTGCTGAGAAATCTGGTCAAACATAGCTTGTCTTAAATTTCTGGCAAAAGATTTCAGTGATAACACCATTAAAATGTGGTCACAGTGGGATTAGTCACCCACCAATCAGATTAAGTAGGCTTTGAGAGAAAATTATATAGTCCATAGCAGTGGCTCTTTAGCCCACCCATAATGAATGACACATTAAAGTAATTAATTACTATGAAGGACAAAAATATCCAACTGACTCACCGACTGGACTAAAGACAAGCCAGCACAGTCACATATAATGCATTTGGCAGGGATGTAATGAGTTTGGCAGGCTAGATCAGATGGATAGTGAAAGAAGGTTCCAAATAAGGCAGAATCATTCAATTCCATTCTAGCATTAAATTTCTTGCACACAATATATGCTCAGACTCTGAGAATATAATTAACAAATAAATAATATTTTTTTTCCTTAGTGAGATTGAGTTATTATGTAGAAGCTCGTAATTTTTCTGGAACTAAGTACACATTGATAAGCAATACTCTGTAACTATTTACCATCTGCAATTATTTCCATCATAGTTTTGGAAAAGTTCAACCACATCAATTTGTACTCTGTAGCAATAAACAATGGGAAACAATATTTGGCAGTGTCATCCTTAATGTTAGCTGAAGCATTTAATCATATGAAGCAAAGTCATTAAATTCCATACCTATGGTTCACTAAGTTTTCTTAAATAGAAGACTATCAAATCTGGATGTGATTTTTTTAAAAAGTCCCAGCCCACCACATGGATGTACTACACTGAGTTGCACAATGTTAGTCTGAGAGATCTATCACAAATGCTACTCTTCTTGAAGAACAAAGGAGATCTACCTTAATATTGGGCAGGTTAATTTATTTTATCCCTTTGTTTCCTGCCTCGTCAGTAGGTTTGCTTGGGAAAAGATCATCAATTTGTATTGCTATGCTGGCTTTGCAGAAATCAAAGAGATGGGATTATTTGGTGAAGCATTTTCTCCATCCTCAATAATGCCAATGTATGCAAGTGCAGCATACATTGTCAATGTCAATTTCTTGACATTCACGAGATTGACACCTATTTCTCAGATAGAGAATCAATATCTTTGGTTTCAAACAGAACTAGACTCCTTCAAACCGTTCCGTTTCTGCTAGCTAGGGGTAACTTTTTTTCTGCCTAAAACCAAAAGTTGCTAGACCAGAGGCTGAAACAAGGGAAAATTGCTCCTATCAATCTCAGATTTAGAATAGAACTTGTAGAAAGCAGGAATATCCAGATTACAAAACTGGCACAGAAGGAAGCTAAGGAGTACATTAGGTCCAATTTCTTTTCCAATCCTGCTAGTTACTATTTAATTGGTTTCCGATACTTACCAGTACATTCTCTATTCATACTCAATATACTATGCACACTTTTATGGAATTTGGCTCTTCTACATCAGAGTGACTCCTATATTAGCAGCATATTTTTCATCTTGAATCTGTTTAGAATGTTTATCTTGCGCTCTAAAGGTTTTTCGGGAAGATTCCTTTAAACTGTTGTTTGTAAATTTAGCAGTTCTAAATGTTATACCTTTGCCGGTGAATGCTTTAGATGGCTACTTTAACTTTCTCTTCTACTTTTCAACAAATTAGATCCGATTTTATAAATTAATCTTATTCTAAATGCCTTTCAAAGACAGAGATGGATTGATTTCTCTGATCTTATACCTCAATGCTGCAAGTACTGAAGATGGTATTATAGAATTTATTTCAATTTTATTCTTTTTTCCTTTGCATTTGTCCAATAACATGCACAGTTCGAATAGGCTTTGTCTCTCTCAGTTCCTAAAGTTAGGGAGAAAAAGTCTCAGGTAAAGATATGCCCATGAAAGACATGACTGGCAGCAAGCCAAAATACCTTGGCAGCAGGTGAAGATAGCGTAGATGGTGATAGTTAAGATAGTGTAGATCCAGACGATTTATAGATCAGGAAATCTGAGGTCTCTAACATTTCAACCTATAGGCTCAAACCTATTTCTAAATGGTAATCATTTAAATGGGGATCATTTAGACACTACAGGATAATAGGACCCTTAACAAAACTGTTGATGGTTGCCATTTTGTCCCATGTAAAACTTTTTTCATCCTTCTGCCGATATTATTCTCTGAAATATTCCTTTGTCATGTATGACATAGTTCATCTTTTGATTTAGAAGTTGATTTAGTCTTTTAATTGCCAAAAGAAAAATTTTATACAATCACAATTTGTGTAATTCTATGGAGAATTTCTAGCATTTTTCAAATGTCATTGCTCTCATTCCAATTGGGCACTTTTCTGGAATAGCTGTTGTTCAAAACTGATCAGTTTTTCTTATATGAATAGAATTCTCAAACTAAATACAGGTAATCCTAGACTTATGATTGATTGCTTAGAGATTGCTTGAAATTATGACAGAACCCCCATGGGTACTTACAATCCAGTTCCAAAGTTCTGATGGCCACCCACTATGGTCAAATAACATGTTGGCTGCTTGACAACCAGCCCACATTTATGTCTGTTTGCAATGTTCTGCAGTCATGTGATTGTGTTTTACAACATTTTTGCTGAAAACTGACATTTACTTCTGGTTTTTGGAAAAAATGGCCCATAGTGAAAAAAGGGTTCACTTTACAATGGCAGCATTCATTTGATGACCACTGCAAAAAAAGAGGTTGTAAATTCAGGTTGGTCATGTGCGTGACCCACTTTATGACTGTTATGATTTATGACTATAATAGGCAGATTTCATTATGGTCGTAAATTGAGGACTACCTGTATGCATATTATGCACAAAACACAGCATAGGCAAAACTACTAATGATAGCTTAATAAACAGTCTTATACGAATTTGCTTTGAGAATTCACTGTGTTGTAAGCATAGGTGTTTCTCAATTTCTCTAAATGTAGTCCTAAGAAAGTATATAATACAAGATCTTTTAAAATATGCCAATTTTCATTCTGATATAATCATATTCCCTTCCAGTTAATATTCAGTTACTGGTTTGCATCTTGACTGCACAAGTGGAAAAGGTTGACCTCATTCTTATTTGCATTTGCTATAAATTATTTCACAGCAGAATAGGTGGTCAAGTTTTCTTATGCCACTGGTAGTAACTTGTTATTCTGGATAAATTCCTTTGTCAGCATAGATGAAACTGTTGTGTTTTGATGTTGGTCATTCAACATTAAGGTTAAAGAGGGGCTGCACCAGCACACTTTCTTGTTAAAATAAATTTTTCTGAATATACTATCAGTCACATTTCTCCCTAGGCTGTGTCTAGAAACTGTGTAGGAGTGGCATAAGAGAGAGTCAACTTCAATCATGCTACAAAACACAACTGTCTACAAGTCTTATTTTTATCCCTCTTGGTTGAACACACAAGAACCTATTTCCTGGTATCCAGTCCAAAGTGCTCAGTGTGAACATAAGGAAAAAGACAGATTTCGTATGCTTAATGGCATCATATAGCCCCATCATTAAAAACAATTTTAATATATTAATTTATTAATATTAATATATAATTCTGTTGATTAGTATTTTATTTCATTTAATTTTTTTTGTAATTTTTCAAACTCTATTGCTACTTAAATGACTGTTACATTGTGATAGTGTTCAAAATTATTTGAGTTCAACTTTCTAATAATCTACAAGAATTTACAGTTGTGAAATATATCTACAATCTCAATCAATTCCTGTCATGTCCCACATTGTTCTTTAACAGCACAGCTGCAGGCTGTTCTGTGTACAGATATAAACAAATTGGCTTTCTATCAAATATCATGCAATATACATACAGGCTAGTAAGTTAGAAGACCATGGACTTCATCCTTCAGCCACTTGGTATACATTCCCCAGGTAGAACTTTATAGGTTTTCATAGTTCTCTGGATATGTTTTTATGTCCATCCAGAACTCTGCCAAGAAAATCTTTCATATACTTTTCTTGAAACTGAACCAACATCAAGAAGATATTATCTTTAATGTCATTGTGGCATAAACAGCAATAGAATGATGTTGGGGGGTGTCAACTGAATCTAAGAGTATCTTGCTGTTTGGTGATAAAGTACTATTATTGATGAAGATCAAATCCAGAATGTAGCCTTGTTTCCACTGATTTTTGTTAAAAGAATGTGATATGAAAGAGGTGAAAAAGTAACTCTGCAACCAATACCCATACTTATTACCTTTGTAGGTCTGAAGAGGAAAGCAAAGCTGAAGTAAGATCATAACTACAGTAGTGTTTTCATTTAGTAACCACTTTGCTTAACTAGTTGCCACCCCCCCAAAAAAAACCCCAAAAACAAAAACACCAAAGTTCATGACTATCAGGATTGTCATGCCGACTTTCGTTCTTGGGCACCATGAGACGCTTCATAAATATCTGTTTTGCTTTTGGTAAACTGTTTCTATATAACGTCAAAACATACTGTATGTTTCTCAAATTCCAGCTAAATGCAGTAAAATTTATCATGAAAATATTCTGGAATACATCCCAAACCATGAGAAATGAAGTCCTAGCATTGAGTAACAATTGGTTGAAAATCAAATTAGCAATCAAATTTGTTAATTTGATAAGATAGCCCAGGTTATAAATCAAGAGTGTCAAGCTCAATTTCTTTGAGGGCCGTATCAGGTTTGTGGTTGACCCCCGGGGTCCGGGTGGGTATGGCCCATCTCCTTCCTTCCTTCCTTCCTCCTTCCCTCCCTTCCTCCTTCTCATTCCCATCTTGTTCCTTCATCTGCACTAGGAAGGGATGAGGGGAGGGGGAGAGATTGGCAGTGCTGCTGGTGGCCGTGCTTACCACAGCTGTGGCTATCCTACGCAGGACGGGGTGGGGGCAGTCCCAGTGAAAGGGAAGCTGCATGGGCTGCAAGGCCATCTGGCAAGCAAGCCATGGAGGTGCTGGTGGTGGTCGCAGCACTGATCTATAACTTGAAGGCAGCCATTTGGCCTGGAACATGGTGAGCCTTAGATCCACAAGGCAGCCCTGGAGCCAGCTTGGCATGGTCACAGAAGGTGGCAAATGCCCAAGGGGTGGGGCTGAGGTGGTTGGGCGGTACCTTGCCAGCTCCAGGACTGTCCCACGGATCTAAGGCTCATCGTATTCTGGCCTGGATGGCCACCATCAAATTATAAATTAGTGCCTGGCTGTCCTGGGCCAGGGCTGAGGCACCAGGGGTGTGTCTCCAGGGCAGCTTGGTCCACGGGCTTTGAGTTTGACAGCCCTGTTATAAATAAACTCAAGCCCCCATCCTCAAAGAAGATAAAAAATGAGGAAAAAGTAAGAAAAACGTAAAGGCAAATATAAGCAATTTTGTGCCTAAAGAACGTTGCAGGAATTGGGCATGTCTAGTTTAATGAAAAAAAGGACTAGAGGTGACATGATAGCAGTGTCCCAATACCTAAGGGCCTGCCATAAAGAAGAATGGGTCAATCTATTATTCAAAGCATCTGAAGGCAGGATAAGAAACAATGGATGGAAACTATTCAAGAAGACATCCAACCTAGAACTAAGGAGGAATTTTCTGAAGTTAGAACAATTAATCAGTGGAACAACTTGAATCCAGAAGTTGTGGGTACTCCAACACTGGAAGTTTTTAAGACGATATCAGACAACTATTTGTTTGAAATGGTATAGGGTTTTTGCCTGAGCAGCGGGTTAGACTAAAAGACCTCCAAGGTCCCTTCCAACTCTGTTATTCTGGAAAACAAAGGTCAAGCAGAGATGTACAATTCTCTGTATTTATTAACCTCAAGAGTTGGTAGCAGAAAGAGATGATAGACACTCCCTTACAAAGACCATTGTAAATAAAAAAAAATTGTGAAACACTTAGATATATATCAACTTAACAGTTATCATTTAATACAAATCTTAAAACTTGGGGTAGTTTTATATCTTTTATTTAATTGGTACAGTAGTTTGTTAAACTTCAGTATAAAATCCTACTAAGTAGGGGGTATTTTTGCCATTTTAAATTGAACTAATAATAACATATTATAGCTCAAACATGCTCCTCCAATGAAGCAAATTCTCCATTTCCTGTTATTAAATTATCACTATTCCAATAGTTGGATATCATATCAGTACACACACATTCTAAATATAGACCACACTTTTGGATTAGTTTATATTTAAAACATGAAAAATAATATTAAAACAAAAAATATTAAAAACATTTTGAACATGAAAAAATATATTTTACTAACGTACAGGTGAAACTCAGAAAATTAGAATATCGTACAAAAGTTCATTTATTTCAGTAATGCAACTTAAAAGGTGAAACTAATATATGAGATAGACTCATTACATGCAAAGAGAGATAGTTCAAGCCTTGATTTGTCATAATTTTGATGATTATGGCTTACAGCTCATGAAAACCCCAAATTCACAATC